>JBBUKS010484804.1:0-16091 GCA_038050645.1 Hedychium gardnerianum
AAATAAAGGCAAGAAATCTTCTAACAAGCTCAGTTTTTGCATTCTGGTTCCATAAGCATAGCATATTGATGGATTCATCATCGTTGATAATCTAGGGGGGGCTATATATTCTTCCTAGTCATTTGTCTGCTCTTGCTCGGGATTTGATTCCTAAAATGCTGGTGGTTGATCTCTCATTTCTTTAATGTTTTTATCGATGTACGAGCTAATAAGAAAGAAATGAGCGATAAGATTAAAAAGATTATTAAACGGAACAAGAAAAACAAATTGATATTTCAAACACTAAACCCGAATCAACTTCGTATCAGAAACATTGGTATCCGAATAGAAGAAGACAGTGCCGTCTCGATCTTGAAGTCCTAGGTAAAATAAAAATAAAAATAAAAATAAAAATTAGGTCTTTAATATATATATATTTTTAAAAAATTCCTCATTCCTCATTCTTTATTCATTTAAACTTGAGATCCACAATGTCAGATTTAAAAAATTAAAATAATTAAAATATTAAATTTTTAAAAAATAGATTTTTTATATAAAATTTAGTTTTCTGTCATCATTTCAATAAATTTTTTAAAATTTTCATATTTATATTGATAAATTTTCTCATTTATATCATGAAATACTAAATTATTTTTTATAAATTTTTTAATTATAACAATATTTTTTTTCAATATTCTTTTTCTTATTTATCTTTTTTGTAATTTGGTATGAATGATTTTATTTTTAAATAATCTCATTTAAATATTAAATCAAATATTCATATTTATAATATGTTCACTCTTTGTTTAATGACTTTTAAGATTTTTTTAATCTCGATATTTTTCATTTGTTAATTAAATTGTAATTAATTTTTAACTAAATAATTTATAAAATATTTTTTATCTATTTTTTTTTGGAAACGTAAGGAATTATTAATGAGAAAGAAAAAGAGGGCGGAGCATTGATGAGAAAGGAAAAAATTACGAGATCGAGATATCGAAGAGGAAAGAATGATTAAGTTTTAGGCTTATAGGTCTTATAAAATAAAATTAAGGTATATAATTAAATAGACTATTATTACCTAATTTCAAAATGCGGTAGAAAGAAATAATAATAATAATAATAATAAATAAATGAATAAGTAAATGCACTAATTAAAAAATGAATTGTAACATGACATTTATTAATGTGATTAATATGGGCATGCATGTCAACATAACGTCATTAATTTATATTCGATGATAAAATTAAAATTGATGGATCAAATGTTAAAATTGTTGGGCTCCATTTTTATTGAAGCCTATGCCTTAAGTTGGGCGTGGAAGAAAGTATACACTCAATTAAAAGAAAAAAACTTCAGTTGGAAGCACATCTTGAAAAATATGTCAGGAAATGGGAAGATATTGAAGGGAAGATTCTCGAATTGAAAAAAGAACTTGAAACTGAGCGGGAGATTGTTAGAAAGATCAAAGCTGGGTTCTTATTTAGGGGTGATGAAAATATTAAAATTTTAATATATTGTACGTATCATATTGAAATTTATTAAATCAAATTAATTTAACGATATATTAAAATTTTTGATATCAATATAAAATTTATATAATTTTTTTTAATATATTATATCGATACTGAAATTTAATTATATATAATATGAAATTTATAACATATGAAAATTTTGATATGATATTAATATTAATTTTTGTTATATCAAATTTTTTAATATATGATAAAAAGTTTAAATTTCATTATAACTATCGTATTAGGGTTTAGGTCCGCTCTCTGATCAACTTTTCGTATTTTTGCAAATAATTTTATCATTCCCATTCTTTCGTGTTTGTTTAGTGTTTTTTTGCAAATAACATTCCCATTTTGATATTTCTATGTTCTGATTTTAATTACTTTCAAACCTTCTAGAATATTTGTTTAAAAAAAAGATATTCTGAAACTGTCAAATTGACTAAAAGAATCTAGAAAAATGGAAAATTTTAAAAATATTTGTTCTCTCTATTGTTTTATTTTGTTGTTATTATTATTATTTTTTAATTTTATTTTCTATTTTTATATTACGCATGACTTTCCTTTCTATAGGCTTGGCAACTGAGTGCTACCCCACGTATTTGAATGGTCCCGCCCAAGTCAAGGGCCCCTTGGCGCCCAAGTAAAGTGCCCCTTGCCCCTCAAGTCATTTATCTCTTTAAATGTCCAACCCTCATTCCCCTGCTTCTGCAAACAAACCGTAGTCGAACGAGGCAGTACCTACCCGATCTTCACCCAAATCGAGTGATCTTCCAATCCCACCCCAAAATGGCGTCTCCGCCTCTTCTCGCCGATGTCGCCCTCCTAGGCCCGCCCGAGATCCGCCGCCTGGTTCGTCCTCGCCTCTCAGCCGCGCCATCGGAGGAGGTGTCGTCCGATCGCTTCCTCGGTCTCATGGACGCGGGATTCAACGCCGCCGCGCCGCGTCCGCCCATGGGCCTTACGGAGAACCTCTCCCCCACTTTTCTCTCCTCCGGTGATCCGTGCCTCGACTTCTTCTTCCAGATCGTTCCGGGGACTACGGCGCCCACTGTCGCCGAGCTCCTCGGCTCCGCCTGGGCAAAGGACGCGTCCACCGCTCTCAAGCTTGCATGCCACCTACGTGGCGTCCGCGGCACCGGCAAGTCTGACCGCGAGGGTTTTTATTCCTCCGCGTTGTGGATGCACCGCCACCATCCGAAGACTCTCGCGCTCAATCTCCTGCCTATTTCTAGCTTCGGATACCTAAAGGACTTGCCGGAGATCCTCCACCGCCTCGTTGCCGGCGACGATGTTCGTGAAAAGGCCAAGGCTGCGCGGCCACCACGCGGTCCAAAGCGTCGTGGCTTGGGCCGCCGGAGGTTCCGCTTTTCCGGCCGCCAGAAGTCCAAGAAGCGCCAAGTGGCGAAGAAGGAAGGTACGAAAGAGGAAAGGATCGCGGCCGATCTTGCAAAGGGGAAGGTCCTATCGGCGCAGGCAGCGGAAATCCGGCGGAGTAAGCGAGCCGAGATGGCGGCGCGAGCAGTCGAGCGGTATGCCCGCGACCCAGACTATCGCTTCCTCCACGACCGCGCCGCTGATGTCTTTGCCGAGCTCCTCTCAGCCGATCTCCGCCACCTCGGCGAGGGAAAGTTGACGAAGATCTCCCTCGCCGCCAAATGGTGCCCTTCGCTCGACTCCTCGTACGATCTATCCATCCTCCTCTGCGAGGCTATAGCGCGGCGACTCTTCCCTCGGGGCTCCCACCCCGACTACGCTTCGCTCGAGGAGGAGCATTACGCCTACCGCGTCCGCGATCGCCTCCGGCGAGAGGCGCTTGTTCCCCTGCGCATTGCCCTCGAGCTCCCGGAGGTATACATGAGCGCCGGCCAGTGGAGCGTTCTCCCTTACAACCGCGTAGCTTCTGTGGCAATGAAAAACTACAAAGAGATTTTCACCAAGCACGATCGCGAGCGCTTCGCCCAATACCTATCCGACGTTAAGAAGGGGAAGGCCAAAATCGCCGCCGGGGCGCTCCTTCCCCACGAGATCCTAGCGGACGCCGGCGACGACGTCGCGGAGCTGCAATGGAAGAGGATGGTCGAAGACCTCACCAAGAGGGGGAGCCTACGCAACTGCATCGCTGTGTGTGACGTCTCCGGCAGCATGTCTGGTACGCCGATGGAGGTATGCATCGCGCTCGGGGTCCTCATCTCCGAGCTCAGCGAAGATCCATGGAAGGGGCGGGTGATCACGTTCAGCGAGAGGCCGCAGCTGCACCAAATCGAGGGCGATTCTCTGACGGAGAAAACGGCGTTCATACGTACCATGGAGTGGGGAATGAACACAGACTTCCAGAAAGTGTTCGACAATATCCTCGCGGTTGCCGTCGAGGGAAATCTGCCGCCGGAGGCGATGGTGCGGCGGGTGTTCGTGTTCAGCGACATGGAATTCGACGTGGCGTCGGCGAATCCTTGGGAAACGGACTACGAGGCGGTGTGCCGGAAGTTCCGGAAGGCAGGGTACGGGGAGGCGGTGCCGGAGGTGGTGTTCTGGAACCTTCGAGACTCGAGGTCGACGCCGGTGCCTTCCTCGCAGAAGGGGGTGGCGCTGGTCAGCGGCTTCTCCAAGAATCTGCTCAAGCTGTTCCTGGAAGGAGACGGGATTCTCAGCCCACGGGCAGTGATGGAGACGGCGATCGCCGGAAAAGAGTACCAGAAGCTCATGGTCTTCGATTGACGCGTTTCCATCTTCGCAAATAAGCTTCCTCCTCTGCAACCTGCTAGTTATGTTATGACTCTGTATTCTTTGTAATATATTATATATTACAAGAAAAAAGAACATAAACTTTGATTGAAATCTTCTTCTCGTTATAAAAGTATCATTATACGTGAAATTGAAATTTCAGAGATGCAAGGATTAGTCAATTGCAAGTGCAGGATCGCTGTCATCTCGTTCGCAGGTATCTCCATAAGGATGTCTGCCATCTTCTCGGCACAAACAAGACCTCCATTCTTCTTTTTCAACTCCATTCTTTCTTCCCTGGAACCGCATAGACATAGACGATCGAGTCCTCATTAATTGATGAGGCGGATTTAGATAACATCCACATAAAATCAAAGAGTTAATATCTAACGAACATGGAGGTCCAAGATCCTAATTCAACTAAGGTTGATCATATGGACCGTTAGCTGAATGAGTAGTGTTTATCATCGAGTCTATACGAGTCTATACGGTTGATAAATTTCGACCCTGAGACTCTGCTCCCTACTAGTTTCTACAGTCAATAAATTCTGACCTTGAGGCTTTGCTTCCTAGCAGTTTCTACATTGGGTAAATTTCGACTTCGGAGCTCTGCTCCTTATCAATTTCTATAGTCGGTAAGTCTTGATCTCGGGACTCTACTCCCCACTATTTTCTACGGTCGATAAATCCTAATTTTGGGTTTCTGCTCCCCAACAATTTTTATGGTCAGTAAATCCCGACTCCGAGGCTCTGCTCGTCACCAGTTTCTATGTTTGGTAAATCTCGATCCCGGGGTCTTGCTCCCCACCGAATCTCTATGGTCGGCAAATCCCGACCCTCGTGCCTCATACATAATTAACAGAAAAAGATGATATTATCAGAAGTATATACTATTGACAGAAAAGTATGACATTATCAAAAGAGTACGGTATGAACAACGACATATGTAACAAGGAAAGTATGTAAATACAGGATATCAGCGATAAGACTATACAAATACCGACAAAACACTGACACCATACATTCTCTTGAAAAGACAATTTCCATGTCCTAATGTGACCCTAATTAAATACGGGGATTACAAATGTTATAAAAGGTTCTTTCCCTGACGGTGCGAGAGGTATGCTTTTTCATCATAAAAACTCCCCAAAAATGCTCTGTATTGTTTTCTCCTTCACCTCTAATCCAAGGTCCTAACTTGAGCATCGGAGTAGCTGCGCCGGAGACCCCCTAGCTTGTCTACTAACACTCCTTTCTCTTGGTGTTCCCTGGTGTTGCTTGTTCTCCCCCATCGAGGTCTCCTTCCAGTCATCCTCACCGCCAGCTCACCAGCTTCTCCCTTCAAGGCGCTTCTTCCTTCAAATTCTTTTGCGTCAAGGTATTCTTCAAGTTCACCTCATAGCCAGCTCGCCGGTGCTTCAGTTTTCATCGATTTCAGACGGAATCAAATTTGACACCGTCTGTGAGAATACACACCTGATCTGAAACGTAAAATGGATGATCTCAGGAGATTTACGACTATCACTTTGTCGTAGGAAGATCTTGACTTGCTGGTGACGGCTAAAGCGCAAGCACTGGTGTAAAAACAATAGTCAACAAATCATTCTCCTTCGAAAGTGCTTGCCGCGTCCAGGGAGGAGCGGCAAACTACGGATCAGAGGTGCAATCCACTGCCAACGATTGAATTCCCAAGGCCTTTGCTTAGGATGCCCAGAGCAAAGCCAGGGGGACCTAAACTATCGCAGACGTCCTCCACCGGCGACACGCCTCTGAGAGACCCAAAGTGAGGCAAGGCTCTCATTGTCGACCGGTCATCCAATCAGCCGACAACTCCCTTCTCCCAACAAGTTCTAGACGATAAGCTGCCCCGACGTTTCTAGCTCCCACAAGTTGGAGAATACAGAGGAAACACCGATCCCAGAGATCATATCACCCAGTTCGAAAAATGTCATTTTGCCGGACTAGTACACTGACGGTGTCAAGTGTCGAATCTTCATAACAACACTTTTGGGATAAGCGCATAGATGGTTTAACCGGCTCCTAACTGATTTCATCTCTTGCTTCAAGGATCTCAAGACCGTCTTCCTCCATTTTGCTAGCAGCCGGAGGTACCACAAGACTACAATCAACTTATTCGCCCTCAAGCAGGGAGAAAAAAAGACGCTGAAGTCGTATATTAGGTGGTTCAACCAAGTCGCTCAAACGTTCCCTCCACCACCACAGAGATATTTGTGAATGCCTTCTCCCAAGGACTCATCGACGGGGACTTCTTCCATGCCCTAGTGAAAACCGCCCAAAGACTTTTACAATCTATTGGGTCGAGCGGAAAAGTATGTCAATGTAGAGGAGTCCCAAGTCGCTCGAAAGAAGGAAGTTGTTGTTCCCCCCACCTCTTATCAGGCATAGCGCCAGGCCCCTCCACCGCCTATGCGATGGAGAGAGCAGCGGTCGAATCCTCCACCTCGCGAAGAGAAAGTGGTACAACATGTGAAAGTCGTTCGAACCTCATTCGCTAGGCCTCTGCGGCGTATCCACATGCCCGTCTTCTGCTCCTATAATAAATCCCAATTTCACTCCAATCAAAATTGCTACCAGTATGCCCGAGAGCTGCGTTTAACTGCCGAGCAGAGCTGACCACCTCACCTCACCATTGATCAGCCGAGCAGACCGATGACGTCGGGCCCTTCTAACGGCATACAACAAAATCACCCTCTACAGCGGCAGGGTAAACAAATTATTTCAAATGAAGGTCCTGAATCGCCCCAAACTCGACAAAAGGAAAACTAGAGCAATATCTCTCAAAGAAAAGTTGGTATGATCTCCGGAGGCCCCACAGATGGAGATTCCAATCAAGCGTGGAAAGCACACAGTCGCCGACTTCAGAACCACGAAGTCAGCTCTAATCGAAGACGAGCAGATGGCCTACATATCAGCTTTAGGCTCCAGGACCTTGAGGGGGTGGAAGTTTCTCACGATAATGCTCTGATTATCAAGGTCATCATCATCAATTGTGACGTGGCTAGAGTTTTTATGGATACGGTGAGTTTCATGAATATCCTTTTTAAGGCAGCCTTTGAGCAGATGCAGATTGACTAAGGGGGGCTCAACCTATGGCGACTGCTCTCTATGGATTCACCGGATACGAGGTGCAACCACTCGGCCAAATCCGATTGACCATTTCTCTAGGCCCAGAACCCCTCGTGAAGACCCAAAGGATTACCTTTATAGTAGTAAGTGCTCCCTCCGCTTACAATGTTATTTTGAAAAGACCCGCTCTGCATGAGTTCCAAGCAGTGGTCTCCACCTTCCTCTAAAAGATTAAATTTCCAGTGGAGCACCAAGTCGGGGAAGTGAAAGGAGACCAGCTAGTGGCTTGGAAATGTTATGTTGATATTGTCAGAACCGAGTCACGCAAAGCCCATAAAACCCCACCGACAGAAGTGCAAGTTATACACGAGGCCCCAATTGGTGCATTCGATCGACGGTCTGCTTCCCGGCGATCTCGACGAGGCCACTGTCGTAGGTCTTCAAGACCTGGAACTTGCTATCCCCATCCTGGGACACGCTCTGATCCCCATTCCTCACCTCTGAATTCCCATGAACCTTTCGACCTCAGCACGAATAGGACGTCGTCGATGCCAACATCTTTGAGGGATGGAGAGATGGGGATATCATCGACGTGCTCAAAATCCTCTACGGGGAGGACTACAGAGAGGAGAAGCGAATTGTGTTGGCCATGGCTAGAGCCGAGTTCGAGCTCGCGATCGGAGAGTCGCGCCTCATTGGTCTTGTGATTCATGGAGGATTGTTTGTGAGATCCGGAAGGGAATTCTGTAGAAGCTTCGTATAAATAGAAAACTGAGTTATATCAAGAAAAGAAAGCATTTGAGAGAGGCAATTATCTTTTTTAAGAAAATGGAAGCATTGTATAAAAGGCTTGAGTCTATTTAATATTGTAAGATATTCGTATCAGATTTCCTAAATAAAATTTAAAATTTAAGATAAAAAACTACTTTATTCCTATAATTTATCATATATATATATATATTATTTATTATTATTTATCTCTTTTCTATAATATTTTAATATTATCTATGTTAATAGTGAGAATAATATTTAATGCAAACAATAGTTTCTTAAATTTAGAGAGCTACTGTTCATCAAATCTAAATTTAGGGAATAGATAGGGTAACTGATGTATGATTTTTTTAAAATAAAATATAAAATTTAAGATAAAAATTTTATTTATGGTATCTGATATGGATGTTCTAACTCCGTAATAATATATAATTATAGGAAGTGGGCCGACTGAGTCGGGCCCATAAGGGAAAAGAAGTTGGGCTTGCGATATGTGGGCTGAAGGAGAAATTGAATTAGGGAAATTTGATATATTTAGTCCACGGGTTCGAAATTGGGAGAAGTTTGGGAATCGAAGTCGGAGTAATAAAGTGTTTGGGAATTGGAGTCGAGGCTAGAAGGTGCTCGAAATCGAAGTCAGAGTCATAGGATGTTTGGGAATCGGAGTCCGAAATAGAAGGTGCTCGAGAATTAGGACCAGAGTCAAATGACACTCGACTTTCAAGATCAGTGCTCAAAAAACTAGCTCCGACCAAACAACTTGTAGTATCAGAAGTAGAGATTCGGGGGAAATGAAATGAAGCTTTGAAAAGTGGTCAGGTGCAATAAGATCAACGTCCTCTGACTAAGTGTTAACCTTAGGTAGGAAATCATTAACTTGATATGGAAAAACAAAGAGCACTTGGTCATTAATGTCGAAAAAGTACTCGGCTATGCAATGTAGTCTCCTGAGGATATCGGGTTTATAAATGTTGTTGAATTAATTCAAAGAATGAAATTTTTTGTTTCAAATGAATTCAAGGAATATAATTTTTTGTCATTTCCTGCCCACCCGCTCCTCAGACAACAAGTTCCCCTTAGTTCAAATTCTGGTCAATTTCATTCTACATCATTTCTCTTCCCGTCTGGTTATTGATTTCTAAGAATCAGACTTTGATTCTTGATAGTGAATATAGATATTATTTGTTTCTCTAGTAATTCATTATGTGCATTTAGAGTTTATCTAATGACAATTTTACCTTGGATGGAAAACTTCCAAGCTTCCATAGATGTATTGTCACAAGCATATATTTCCAAAATTGATCTAGGAGGGGGCCTCCAAGAAAAAAAAACGAGTTTTGTTTAGTAAATTGATATTGTAAATTTTGAGATCATACAAAGAGAACATATTTTTGTCTAAACTGCAAAGAGGTGTCTACCTTGCTTGTTGGATAATTTAGTTGTTCCATAGAAGAAGATTGATGTAGAATGAAATTGACCAGACTTTGAAGATGCATAAAATTTAAAGATAAGCTAGAAATTGACAAAAATTTGAAGTTGCATAAAATTAACTAAGTAATATAGGATTTATTTGCTTACGATGGTCACGGTAAAGTGCATTAGAGAGATAATGAACTTGTTCGTTGATTTTGTTACTTACAAGTGTCTTCTCTTCGATAAGATCCTGGTTGTAGATCTTTAACGTTGGGAAGTTTGCTAATATCAAATAACTAAGTGGTGGAACGGAATTGAGAAAAGTGATGTCGTGTAAGAAAGAAAGTGAGCAAAAAGTATAAAAGAAAATGTGGAAGAAACCAGTGGTTAAATAGAAGCAACAAAAATTGAACTTTCTAACAAAAACCGACCTAACTTAATCTATAAAATATGAGCTAATTCAGTTTTTGACTGAATTAATCGATTTTTTTAACAATGATATATTTCTATCATTTTTCAACCACTGAGTGCTAGTTTTTAAAAAATTATTATAATTTTGATTTATTCGATTTAATCGAATTAGAAGTTTTAAAATCGAAATTGAACTAAATTATCTGAAATAATCGAATCAAATTTATAAATTCAATCAGTTTGGTCAATTAATTTGGTTTAACCGAATTTTTGATCATCCATACTATGTTTCTTACACAGTACATATAATTATTAGTGTAAAAAAAAATCAAGGTAAACTACCAAATATTTGATATAATATGTGGACACATAATTCTACTACAACTAAGAGAAAACACATTTTTCACTATAACCTAAAACTAAAAAAAAAATCCACTATAACCTAAAATAAAATAACCTTGCAGGGAAAGTTTTACAAGCAATCATTTTACTTTCAAATGCAGTGAATGATATTTAGATTATTCTTGGTAATAGTAATGCTACGAGCGATCATTTCACTCGCAAACTTGTCTTTCAATTTTTTAAGGTGAGAAATGAAATTGATGTTGCATATTTGTTGAAATATTTTATTGTACCAGGAACAATAGCGATGTATATTTGATAATTTTGAAAAGTGAAACTTTTAATCCATCGAAGCATTTCAATGCTGATATGAAAATATTAGTCATCTCCATGTCTACATCAAAATAAAAGTAAATGTTGTCGATGATAAAATATTTTACTGTTGATATTGGCCTCTACAGCTTCATCGAGAAGAGCTGACATGTTGCTAAGGGTTGTCTCCAGCGGCGAACAACATTTCCATATTTAGAGCCACAACATGTGCACCACATAGACTTTTCGAGTTTGTCTTATGAAATACTACTGACAAGTGCGTCGAGAAGCTCCACTTTTTCAACTCCAAGGACGGTAAGTAATATAGGATTTGTTTGCCTACGACGGTCGCGACAAAGCACATTAGAGAGATAATGAACTTGTTCGTTAATTTTGTTACTTATAAGTGTCTTCTCTTCGACAAGATCCCGGCCATAGATCCTTAACGTTAGGAAGTTCACTAATGTCAAATAGATGTGTGGTGGAATGGAATTGAGAAAAGTGCTGCGGTGGAAGAAAGAAAGGAAAAATTATAAAAAAGAATGTGAAAGAAATCGGTGGTTAAATAGAAGCAATGAAAACCAAACTTTCCAACAAAAACCGATCTAATCGAATCGATAAAATATGGGTTAATTCAATTTTGGACTGAATTAACCGACTTTTTAAACAATGATATATTTCTATCATTTTTCAAACACTATGATGCTGGATTTTAACAATGTTGGATTTCTATCACAATTTCAATTTATTCGGTTTAACTAAATTAGGAGTTTTAAAATCAAAATCGAACTAAATTATCTGAAATAATCAAATCAAATTTTTATATTCAATCGGTTCGATTGATTAATTCGGTTTCACCGAACTTTTACTCACCCCTATAAATATTGCATATCTTACACAACATATATAACTGTTAGTGTCATAAATAAAATTTCAAGATAAGCTAGCAAACATTCAATATAACATGAGGATATACATAGTTTTATTATGAACTAAGATAAAACACTTCTTCCACTATAATCTAAACTAAAATATCCTTACAAGAACAGTTTTAAGGGCAATTATATTACTTTCAAATGTACTGAATGATATGGAGAGCCCTAGTAATGCTATGGGCGGTCATTCACTTGTCTTCAAATTTTTTGAGGTGAGAAGTGAAGTTAATTTTCCATATTTGCTGAAATATTTTATCGTACCCAAGAACAGTAGCGGTGTATATTTGATAATTTTGAAAAGTAGAACTCTTAATCTATCGTAGCATTTTAATGTTGATATGAAGATATTAACCATCTCAATGTCTATACCAAACTAAAGGTGGATGTTGTCGACGATAAAAATTATACTGTTGATATTGACCTCTACAGCTTCATCGAGAAGAGCTATGACATGTTGCTAAGGGTTGTCTCCAGCGGCGAATAACGCTTCCATATTTAGAGCCACAACATGTACACAACATTGACTTTTCGAGTTTGTCTTGTGAAATACTAGTGACAAGTGCGACGAGAAGCTCCACTTTTTTAACTCCAAGGATGGTAAGTAATATAGGATTTGTTTGCCTGTGAAGGTCATGACAAAGCACATTGGAGAGATAATGAACTTGTTCGTTAAATTTGTTATTTACAAGTGTCTTCTCATCGACAAGATCTCAATCGTAGATCTTTAACGTTAGGAAGTTTGCTAATGTCAAATAGATGTGTGGTGGAATGAAATTGAGAAGAGTGCTGCCGTGAAAAAAAGAAAGTGAGGAAAAATTATAAAAAAGAATGTGGAAGAAATTGGTGGTTAAATAGAAGCAATGAAAACCAAACTTCTAACAAAAACCGATGTAACCGAATCCATAAAATATGGATTAATTCAGTTTTGAACTGAATTAACTGACTTTTTTTAACAATGATACATTTCTATCATTTTTCAACCACTATTATGCTGAATTTTAACAATGCTGGATTTCTATCACAATTTTAATTTATTCGATTTAACTGAATTAGGAGTTAAAAAATCAAAATCGAACTAAATTATTTGAAATAATCGAATCAAATTTTTATATTCAATCGGTTCGATTGATTAATTCGGTTTAATCGAACTTTTACTCACCCCTACAAATATTGCATATCTTACACAGTATAACTGTTAGTGTCATGAATAAAATTTCAAAATAAACTAGCAAATATTAAATATAAAATGAGGATATACATAGTTTTATTACGAACTAAGATAAAACACTTCTTTACACTACAACCTAAAATAAAATATCCCTACGTGAACAGTTTTACAAGCAATCATTTTACTTTCAAATGTACTGAATGATATGGAGAGCCCTAGTAATGTTATGAGCAATCATTTCACTTTTATACTTGTCTTCAAATTTTTTGAGGTGAGAAGTAAAGTTGATGTTCCATATTTGTTAAAATATTTTATCATAAGAGATGTATATTTGATAATCTTGAAAAGTGGAACTCTCAATCCACCATAGCATTTTATTGTAAATATGAATATATTAACCACCTTCATGTCTACACCAAAATAAAGGTGGATGTTGTCGATGGTGAAAATAATTTTACCATTAATATTGGCCTCTATAGCTTCATTGAGAAGAGCTATGACGCGTTGCTGAGGGTTGTCTCCGGTGGCGAACAACGTTTCCATATTTAGAGCCACAACACGTGCGCCACATAGACTTTTCGAGCAATTGTCTTGTGAAATACTAGTGACAAGTGCGTCGAGAAACTCCACTTTTTCAACTCCAAGGACGGTAAGTAATATAGGATTTGTTTGCCTTCGACGGTCGCAACAAAGCAAATTGGAGATATAATAAACTTGTTTGTTAATTTTGTTACTTACAAGTGTCTTTTCTTCGACAAGATCCCGGCCGTAGATCATTAATGTTAGGAAGTTCGCTAACGTCAAATAGATGTGTGGTGGAATGTAATTGAGAAGAGTATTGATGTGGAAGAAAGAAAGTGAGGAAAATTATAAAAAAGAATGTGAAAGAAATTGATGGTTAAATAGAAGCAATGAAAACTAAATTTTCTAACAAAAATCGATCTGAATGATAAAATATGGTTAGTTCAGTTTTTGAAATTAATAGACTTTTTAACAATGATATTTTTCTTTTATTTTTTAACCACTTTGATACTATTTTTAAAAAACCAACATCACAATTTTATTTTATTCGGTTTAACCGAATTAGAAGTTTTAAAATCGAAATCAAACTGAATTATCTGAAATAATCGAAACAAATTTTTAAATTCGATCGATTCAGTCGGTTAATTTAATTTAACTGAAATTTTATTCATCCCTATAAATATTGTATATCTTACACAGTACATATAATGTTAGTGCTATAAATAAAATTTGAAGATAAGTTAGCAAATATTCGATATAACATGAGGATATATATAGTTCTACTACGAACTAAAACACTTCTTCCACTGCAACCTAAAACAAAACACTTCTTTCACTATAAACTAAAATTAAATATCCTTGCATGAATAGTTCTACAGGGAATCATTTTACTTCTAAATGTACTAATGATACGGAGAGTCCTAGTAGTGTTATGAGCGATCACTTCACTCTCATACTTGTCTTTAAATTTTTTAAGATGAGAAATGAAATTGATGTTGTATATTTGTTGAAATATATTATCATATCCATTAACTATAGCGATGTATATTTGATAATTTTGAAAAGTGAAACTCTCAATCCATCGCAACATTGTCAATGCTAGTATGAAGACATTAACCACCTCCATGTTTGCACCAAAATAAAGGTAGATGTTGTCGACGAAGAAAATAATTTTACCGTTGATGTTGACCTCTATAGTTTCGTCGAGAAGAACTATATATGACGTGTTGTTGAGGGGCAGTTTCCGGCGGCGAACAACGCTTTCATATTTAAAGCGACAACATGTGCGCCACACAAATTTTTTGAGCATTTGTCTGGTGAAATACTAGTGACAGGTGCTTCGAGAAGCTCCACTTTTTCAACTCTAAGGACGGTAAGTAATATACGATTTGTTTGCCTGCGACGATCATGACAAAGCACATTGGAGAGACAATGAACTTGTTCGTTAATTTTGTAATTTACAAGTGTTTTCTATTCGACATAGATGTGTGGTGGAATAGAACCGAAAAGAGTTTTACTGTAGAAGAAAGAAAGTGAGGAAGGACGAAATAGAATATGGAAGAAATGGGTGGTTAAATAGAATTAACAAAAATCAAACTTTCCAAAAAAATTGAATTAACTCAATCGATACAATATGGGTTAATTTGGTTTTCGATCGAATTAACCGAACCTTTTTTTGGATTGAGAAGAACGAGAGAGGGGGAGGTGAATTTCGTTTTTAAAACTTTTCTTTTCAACTTTAAAATCTTTTCGAGAAAACACAAATATAAATAAAACAAAAAGAATATAGCGGAAAATAAGACTTTTTTTATTTTTACTTGGTTCGTAGTCTAATGACAACTACTTCAAAATTCACACACCCTCGAGACATTTCTGACGAGTAATTCACTAAGATTTTCTCCCGAAGAACCTTCGGAGAGAAGTCGAATACAAAAATGATGGACATATAATAGTCCTATACTTCCTTATGCAAGAATGGTAATTAACAAAAAAAAAAAAACTCATTGCCCAAAACGATCATAAATTTTTAGTTGAAAAGCATGTGTGTTGGGATAGTTAACAAAAAAAAACTCGTTACCCAACACGATTATAAATTTTTAGTTGAAGAGCACGTGTGTTGAGATAGTTGTCGATGTGAAGATCTCAACATAGCGCTTACTTGGATGTGATTTTGGTGTAGCACAGCAATCACAAAGTGATGGAGCAGTAGTATCAATCGAATTATTGAGTTGAAAGTTCTAAAATCAAGATGTGGTCGACAAGTTCTTTTATAAGGCATTGGGGGCGTCTCCATGCATGCTTATCTGATCCTAAGACGCCATCTATTATCCTCTCCCACGCGCCTCAATTATCTAGGGCGCCTCCAATGCGTAGATGTCTATCCTCGCAGCTTATTCATTATGGAATGCGTTGTTCACCTGAGACGCCTCCGTTCACTCGAGACGCCTTCGTTCACCCGAGGCATCTCAGTTCACCCGAGATGTCTCCGTTCATCCGAGGTGCCTCCACTAATCCAAGATGTCTTCGTTCACCCGAGATGCGTCCGTTCATCCAAGGCACTTGGAATACTATTCATTCCATTTTGATTTTTCACTTCAGTTCCTACAAAACAAGTTAGCACAAAAAATACATGCATGAACAGTTGTATTTTTATGATTTATATCATGTCTAACCAAGATCAGGATCTAATCTAAGTCTCAATTTAGATTTTCAAGTTGGATCTAAGTTGGATCAACGCCTACAGTTCCATTGGGACTTGTCCTCATTGAATTTCTCTTTTTCAGTTGTTTATCTTACTTATCATTTACAGAATGACTTTACTTAACGTCTTATCTCTATACCTACTGGGGCTTTCTGTCAAATATCTCATCTAGACTTTAGTAGTAGTCTAGTCTTGTTGATCTGATACTCCT
>JBBUKS010484815.1:0-16090 GCA_038050645.1 Hedychium gardnerianum
TTTGGTTTGAACATAACTAAAATATGAATATTATTTAAGCCTTTACTACATGGATTCATAAGAATCCTTGGTGTATATAGCAGTCAGTATATGCTTGGTCCAGGTATTGTAGCTTGCTTTGTCATAGTTCTCACTGCGTTGAATTTGGATACTAGATTTACTGTTTAGGCAATATAACTACAAAAGTTCATAGAGGAGAGTAATATTTAATTTACGAATTATTTTGATGTCTAAATGACAAAATTGATCAATTTTATCTTGCATATGCTTGAAGCTGATTTTTGTATCCTTTTTAACATAAAGGTGAAACAAAAAAATTCTTACTTCGCCCAAAAGGAGGGTTAGTAATTCCAAAATCCCCAGGGGAAAAGCCAACTGCAGGATGCTGGTCCTTTCTTGATCCATCAACTTTTGAACTTCGTGGAGAAAGCTACTTCAGGTATGTTTTTTTTTTTTCAGAACTGAAAACCTATATTTTGTTTGCATGTTAATAAAAAAGTTTGTGCTTGCATAATCTCTCACATGTATTTGCTGTGAAGGGATAAGAAGAAATATCCTGCTCCAAACTATGCACCATATTACCCAATTGGTGTTGACCTATTCATTTGCCCATGCAAAGTAAATCATATTGCTCAACACCTTGAACTTCCTCAAGTAAAGACATATGGGAAACTTCCTTCACTTCTTGTTGTTAATATTCAGGCATGGAATGTTTCATAACTTTTTATGGTGGGAGTAGTCAATTATATGTAAAAGTTAATTTCACATTTTCTTATAGATGCCCACTTATCCTGCCGCAATGTTTCTTGGTGATACGGATGGGGAAGGAATGAGCTTAGTCTTATATTTTAAATTATCTGAATGTTATGACAAAGAGGTTTCTGATAATTTCCAACACTTAATAACGGTATGTTTCTTTCACTCCTAATTGTTGTTTGTTGAACTTCTTTTGGTTGAAAATATTACAGCAATTATATATGGTGCACAATTGGATCTTTTGCAGAAATTTATTGATGATGAAATGGAAAGGAATAAAGGATTTGCAAAGGAAACGACCACCCCCTTTAGAGAGAGGTTGAAAATCCTTGGTGGGTTGGTTAACCCAGAGGATCTTAATTTGAGTTCTGCAGAAAGAAAGCTAATACAAGGATACAACTTTAAGCCTGTTCTTTCACGTCCTCAACACAGTTTTTATGAGGTATTTAAACCAGAAATAGTTAAGAACTAACTATTTTGCAAGTTAAGATTTGAGGGATACTAATATTCTGAAAAACTAGTTCTGTGAGGAAAAGGTTCAAATTATACATTCCTGTTCTCTCAATTCAGAACTACATTCAAACATTCTTGAGTCAATGAACAAGAAGTGCAAACTGAATCTTTTCGTCAGTTACATAATGAATTGTGAATAGTGTCTCATAAGTAGTTTCACTACAGGGTGAAAATTACTTTGAGATTGATCTCGATATACATCGCTTCAGCTACATATCAAGAAAGGGTCTAGAAGCATTTAGAGAACGTTTGAAAGATGGAATCCTTGATTTGGGTTTAACAATTCAGGTAATTCCAATTCATATTCTACACATATTTCCTTTCAATTTGAGTAGCACAATCGTATTCTCTCGTCTTTGCTTCTTTGCTACCTACTTAGATTGGAAACCCACCCTTAAAAAATTGAATATTTATTGTCTTATGTCTGAATTTGCATTTTGCTGATACTTATTTTTGTAATCTTTTCAGCCCCAGAAGCCAGAGGAACTCCCAGAGCAAGTCCTCTGCTGCGTGAGGCTGAATAAGATCGACTTTATTAATCGTGGGCAAATTCCGAGCATTGTCGCTCTTTAATTGATATGTTAAAAGGACAGAGCAAAGTAGCGATGTCTAATGTGATTACCTCAAATCTCAATATTCATTTTTTCCCAGTAATGTATATCCTATGTGTGTACTCTTGATATATTCAGTCATAATGTCTTTAATATGTATATATATTTATCTTTTTTCTTGTGAATTTTTATTTAATCTACTGGTGTATTTATAGTCTCCACTTGATAAAAATGGCTCGTGACCACAAAATAGACGTAAGAAAAATACAAGCTTAGAATTGATCCAAGACTTTCACCACACTCGATGAATGGATCGAAGCTAAAGAAAGCAACCACATATGTCTGCGCTAGCTGATCTGCGCGATGTATGGATGCAAGCACAAGAAAGCAACTACATAAGCAGCAAAGCTACGACTTGAATTAGTGTATGGGAGCATTCAATGCCTTAGCCCATGCAGAAACACATTAATTATATCAGTATCTATAGCTGGGGATTTACATATATGTCTAGGGCTGTTCATCTTCGACGAGTCGACTCCGATGAGATCGACGTGTTCGAGGCGACGCAATACTTCTCCGGTGGGTTCATCGTCCATGATGACTTGTTTCTCAGGAAGGACACGAGAGAAGCAAGGGCGCACAGTAGAGCAGTGGGCAGGAGGAGTTTAGATACTCTGAACAAGACCAGATTGGTTGATAAAAACTATGGCAAGGACAAGAAGCAGCAGCAGCAGCAGCAGCAGTGTCCTGGTGGTAAGTTGGCTAACTTCCTCACTTCCCTTTTCAGACAAACACTAGTAGTACTGGACAAGAAAAGATCGCTGAAGACGGATCGAAATCTCCAAGTACTAGAGGTGCAGCCAGAGAGAGGAAGCAGCAGAAGCATCAGTTGTTATGTTAGCGCAGAGAGAAGTGAAGAAGGCTACTGGAAGAACAAGGCAAGTGATAATTACCAGAAACCTCCTGCTTCTGATCATCAAGGAGTAGTAATTCACGGGGTTAAATATGATGAAAAAGAAGCATCGTCTTTAATGAGTACCAGAGAGTTGATGGCGAGAGGAGATCATAAAGAAGAGTACTTGGTGATGGTGAAGGAGTTAGAGGAAGATGGTGAAGGGAGTGAGTCTAGCTCCGATTTGTTTGAACTAGAGAGTTGTCATTTGCAGGGTGATTTTTCATTTGATCTTCCTGTTTATGGGAGCCCAAACTTGCATGCATGGTGTTTACAGAGTACTTGATGCTTCTAATATTACTAATTAATCTTGCATATTAGTCGACAAAAAAAGTATGAATATATATATAATTGAAGTCTTTCTCCATCTCTTAGTTTGGTTTCAGTTCTCTGTGTCTTCCATCCAGCATGTATTCCTATATATCGAATTTCTGATAGCAAGCAAAGCAATTGTTGTTTAGTTCCTTCTTCTTTTATTCATTTCATTTCAATTTATTTTCACAATTAATGTTGAATTATCTTCTATATAACTATGTGTAATTGTAGTATTAGTTCAAAGAAAATACACAAAAGGAAGAAGCAGGAAAAGCAAAAAATTATGAGGATGGGGTTTGTTGATGAATAATTATGAACAAAGGATGAAATTGTTGTCCAAGTACTGCATCCCTTTTGCGGATGGTCGATTTATTATTTTCAAGTCTCTTTTTTTTTTATGTGTTCCTAGATACAATGAAAAATTAACATCAATATTCTTTTTTTTTTAATAATTTTTTTTTTTTGGTTAATGCAATTGCCGACTTCTTTCTTAATAAAATAAATTTTTATTGGGCATAGAAGATTCTATTATTTTTATCTAGCATCGCATGCCCTTTTTAGGCCAACCTTTAGACTTTTTATTTTCAGTCCTTAAAAACTGTTTGAGATTTAAGAAAATATACGTACAAAAACATAGTCAAAATATGTTTACAAGAGTGATGTTTGGATAAGTATTAATAAAAATTGAAGAATTATTATCTTAGAAGCATCGAAATTAAAAAATATAAATAAAGATTGTTAAAAGTTATTTAAAGGCTAAAGATTTAAGTGAGTAAGCTGAAGGATTATCTTAAAATTTTGAGAATGTATAGAGTTATTTATGAAATTTTTAATCATTAGATTTGAAAATTTTGATGTTTTAGAGAATGGATTTAGAGAGTTGTTTAAATTTGGTTTGGAGAAAGAATTTGGAGTCGATTTCAATTTATGGAATAGTTTGGAAATTTAATTTAAAGTCCTTTGAACTTAAGTAGGCATGCTTTTTCAAAGCTTAGGCACTTGTAGGGGAGCAATTTAAAAATCAGACATATTGAGGGGTCATACAGGAAAACGGGGAAAAAATCATTTTGTTAGATTAACGCGCCAGGTAGGGGTCGAACCTACGACTTTCTGCTTAGGAAACAGACGCTCTATCCACTGAGCTACAGGCGCTAATGTTTTAAAAGATAAGAGTTTAATTATATATTTTAAATTTATTAATAAAATGGTTAGACTAAATGAATAATGATAAGCTTGAACAAAGAATTTTAAAATAAAAAAATAAATTTGTTATGTCACTAATCAATCAAATAAGATTTAAAATGTAAAATAATCAAGTAAGTTTAAATTAACCAGCCTTTAGTTTTTACCAAATAAAACTTGAATAACCATTCAATTACTTGATTCATTTTTAGGTTTGGTTTGCCTAACTTGGTAATATTAGCCCTTGATAAGAATGGACAATATAAAACTTAACTCAAATTAACTATATATATATTTAGTCTCCAAAACAAGCAACAAGGTCCCATGGTCTAGTGGTTAGGACATTGGACTCTGAATCCAGTAACCCGAGTTCAAGTCTCGGTGGGACCTCTGTTAAAATCACTACTTTCTTTTTTGCTTAATTAGTTAAGCGTGAATTTTCGATTGGCTCTTGAAGACTTGACCTGATTGGAATTTTTAAGAGAAAATTACATTTTTTTTTTGTTTTTACATTTCATTTCGTTTTGTAACTGTTCTCAAACTTAACTATTTTAGTTTATTTAAAATCATTTCATAAAATTGTATTCAGGAGAGAAATTACGAAACGTGGTTTTAAAATAATAAACATATTATAATAAATACTAATTTTGTTCAGGTGAACACAAATACAAAATTTCGTCCAACATTATATTTTAAAAAAAACTAATTACTCGTCGTTCAACACATAAATTAATGAAGTAACGCTTTTTTATTTGAGTCTATCCAAATATTATCATAAAAACGTGGGTTTATCCGTAAAAGATAAATAAATTTAAAGCACAGCAGAAAGGCATCCGAGACGAGAGCAAAGGAGAGTGGAGGACTAGCCCTCTCTTCAGTCTTCACAACAAAGACATGCGTTTCTTCGTAGGCTGCCACATCCTCCTCCTCTCCCTCCTCCTCCCGCCGTCCAAGGTGGTCGCCGGAGGCGACTACGGGAAGGACCATAGCGTTCTACTTTCCATCAAAATCGACCTCGCCGATTCCGGAGCAGCCGCGCTCGCCGCCTGGGACAACGCCACCGATCACTGCTCCTGGCCCGCCGTCACCTGCGATAGCAGAGGTGCCGTCGTCGCTCTCGACCTCTCCGGGAGAAACCTCTCCGGTCTGCTCCCCTCTTCCGTCGGCGGCCTCCGCTTCCTCTTCAACCTTTCCGTCGCTGCCAACTCCCTCTCCGGCCCCATCCCCCCGGAGCTCTCCCTCCTTACCTCGCTTCGCTACCTCAACCTCTCCAACAACATTTTCAATGGATCCTTCGCCCCGTCCCTCGCCCGCCTTGCGCGTCTCCGCGTCCTCGACCTCTACAACAATAACCTCACCGGGCCACTTCCCAACGCGGTGGCGGCCATGTCCCAGCTCCGCCACCTCCATCTTGGTGGCAACTATTTCTCGGGTTCGATCCCGCAGGAGTACGGCGGCTGGAAGTCCCTCGAGTACCTTGCGCTCTCCGGCAACGAGCTCACTGGTCCTATCCCCCCGGAGATCGGCAACCTCTCTGCGCTACGCGAGCTCTACATCGGCTACTACAATAGCTACGAGGGCAGCCTCCCGGCGGAGATCGGCAACCTCTCTGCACTCGTTCGCCTCGATGCCGCAAACTGCGCCCTCTCCGGCCGCATCCCGCCCGAGATTGGCAACCTCCGGAGCCTGGATAGCCTCTTCCTCCAAGTGAATGGCCTTTCCGGCGAGATACCACCGGCGTTCGGTCGACTCAAGAGCCTCAAGTCCCTGGACCTCTCTAACAATGCCCTCACGGGAGAGATTCCTCCGAGCTTCGCCGAGCTCAGCAACCTCACCCTCCTTAACCTCTTCCGTAACAAGCTCTTCGGTGCCATCCCGGAGTTCGTTGGCGACCTCCCCAAACTTGAGGTGCTCCAGGTGTGGGAAAACAACTTTACTGGGAGCATCCCTCGACATCTCGGTACGAACGGACGCCTTCAGCTTCTCGACTTTTCCTCGAACAAGCTCACTGGTTCGCTACCCCAGGACCTCTGCTACGGCAACAAGCTCGAAACGTTGATTGCCCTCAGCAACTTCCTCTTTGGTCCGATTCCAGACTCCTTTGGCCGCTGCGAATCCTTGAGCCGCATCAGAATGGGGGAGAACTACCTCAATGGAACCATTCCACAAGGCCTACTTAGCTTGCCGAAACTGTCTCAGGTGGAGCTCCAGGACAATCTCCTCACCGGCGGGTTTCCCAGTACCGGCAACTCTTCGATCTCTCCTAGTCTTGGACAAATTTGCCTCTCGAACAACCGTCTAACTGACCCTTTGCCTCCGTCCATCGGGAACTTCTCCGGCCTTCAGAAGTTGCTATTGAACCAGAACTCGTTCATCGGCAGCATCCCTCCAGAGATCGGGAGGCTGCAGCAGCTCTCGAAAGTGGATCTCAGCGGGAACCGGTTCTCGGGCTCGATTGCACCTCAAATTACCAAGTGTAAGCTTCTGACATTTGTAGATCTCAGTAGAAACGAACTCTCCGGCAATGTTCCGGCCGAGATTGCTGCGATGCGGATATTGAACTATCTCAACCTTTCGAGGAATCATCTGGATGGCCAAATTCCAGCCTCCATCTCGACAATGCAGAGCCTGACGGCGGTAGATTTCTCTTACAACAACCTCTCCGGTGACGTCCCGAGCACCGGCCAGTTTAGCTACTTCAATGCCACTTCCTTCGTTGGTAATCCAGACCTATGTGGCCCTTATCTTGGCCCATGCCAGCCAGGGACATCGCACCCGGTTCGTACCAAAGGCGCACTCTCGGCGTCCTTCAAGCTTTTGCTCGTCATCGGTCTCCTCATTTGTTCTATTATCTTCGCCATTGCGGCCATTGTAAAGGCCCGATCTTTGAAGAAGGCTAGCGAGGCTCGTGCATGGAAGCTCACCGCATTTCAGCGGCTCGATTTTACAATCGACGACGTGTTGAACTGCTTGAAGGAGGAAAACATCATAGGCAAAGGAGGGGCTGGTATAGTTTACAAGGGTGTCATGCCTGATGGCGAACAAGTGGCCGTCAAGAGGCTTCCGGTGATGAGCCGGGGATCATCACATGACCATGGGTTCAATGCAGAGATTCAGACACTTGGAAGGATTCGCCACCGACATATTGTCAGGTTGTTGGGATTTTGCTCCAACCATGAGACCAATCTTTTGGTGTATGAGTACATGCCTAATGGCAGCCTTGGGGAGGTTCTCCATGGGACGAAGGGTGGACATTTGCACTGGGATACAAGGTATAAGGTTGCCTTGGAGGCAGCAAAGGGTCTCTGCTATCTGCACCATGATTGTTCCCCATTGATCCTCCATCGAGATGTCAAGTCCAACAACATCCTCTTGGATTCCAATTTCGAAGCTCATGTGGCTGACTTTGGACTTGCCAAGTTCTTGCAGGACACAGGCACCTCAGAGTGCATGTCTGCCATTGCCGGCTCTTATGGTTACATTGCTCCAGGTTTTCTTCCTTACTCTGAGATTCAATCCATGTTTTGTTCCCATGGCTACGACGTTGACCAATAAACTTCATGCTTACTTTATTGTCTAGTCTCATCATGGTTCAAATTCTCTGCGTCATTAGTCTTTTTGTGTACCTATTATTGTTGAATTAGCTGAAACCAACTAAAAGGCTTATTGTTCCTACTCATAGTTAGTTTTAATTATATATTTTGCACTACAGTTATGCCCATATGAATTACCTTGGAGGCTAGAGAAAAGTTAACTTTACTGGACATGAATAATTTGCATGAGATATTTGTGATTCATCTCTACTTGATTGATGAACAATCCAAAACCAACTCAAAAAACTTTAGATCTCATCTTTTAATTTTTTGCATTATGCCTTTTGATTTGTTTTTATGTTAATTGGAGTACTGTTTTAGAATAGGCAAAGATGTTTGCTCTCTGCATCTGTTATTGTTTAATTTGTGTAGCTTATTGCCTTCTAATAGAACAAAGTTAATTTGACATTCCGATAGTCGCTTGATCAACATATATTTATGATTAATCTCCATAGGAGATTTTCAATGTTGTTCTCATCATGGGAATTTGCTGCACAGAGTATGCCTACACCCTTAAGGTGGACGAGAAGAGTGATGTTTACAGCTTCGGAGTGGTTCTTCTGGAACTGGTTACCGGAAGAAAGCCTGTTGGTGAATTTGGTGATGGAGTGGACATCGTGCAATGGGTTAAGAAGATCACAGGCTCTGACAAGGAAGAAGTGGTCAAAATCTTGGATCCAAGGCTTCCATCTGTTCCCATCCATGAGGTGATGCACATGTTCTACGTAGCAATGCTCTGCGTGGAGGAGCAGAGTATCGAGCGACCGACGATGAGGGAAGTTGTCCAGATTATCAACGAGCTCCCAAAGCCTCCACCGAAGCAGGGAGAAGACTCCTCTAGCGGCAATGTTCCTGCATCACCACCACTTGTGGCCTCCATGCAGTCGTCACTGACCAATGAAACTAATGAGCAGCAGCAACAACTACCAGCTTCAACCGCACCGCCATCAGATCTTCTTAGCATCTAGTGCTCTAAAATTAAATGTTTCCTTCAGTAGTATTTTGCTTCCCTAGCTTCTAGTTGCATGATCCAGAGCTTTTAAATTAGATGTTATTGCTACAACTAATGTACAGCTGGAATGCCCAGTTACTCTGTCTGTGTGCCATATTGGTTGGGTTTTTTTCCCCCTCTGCTGCCATTACTACTACACTGCTTCTTCTGCTCACTGCCAGTCTGATGCCACGAGAGTAAACACTGAGAGGCGACAGGCACAGCCTTTAGGTTTCTGTTCTGTAAATGTTAGCAGATATAATTGGCTTGGGATTGTGTTACTGCCAAGTGATGGGAGAATGCAATGTCCCCTCTGTTCCATGGATTTTAGCTCAGTCACTAGAAAAGATGAGAGGGATTCCAGGGTTCCACTACCACATGAAAATTTGAATTAAATGTCCTCTATCATGACCTTGCTCATAATTCATAAAAGCAAGGTTGACTGACATCTTCAGCTCTGGAGACCTGTGCTTGGCTTTGTTTTGTAGGTTGTCCTCTAATATCAAAATAGGAATCCTCACATTTGAGAACTCAATATTAGGAGATGGTCATCCACTTCTCTTGTTTATGAATAGACGCAACCTGCAGCATTAAATCATTGGAAGACTAAATTAGCATCTTCACAATGATTGGATGATAGACACTGCTAAATCTGCCCAATTAATCATACTAAAGACTAAACTCGACACAAAATCTAGATCAGTACCTTCCAAATAGTCCTTGTTGCTGGATATTTTTATGATTTTTCTTTTTGTTGGAGCAGATGGTCTCAACCTTCCCCGTGCTACATGGCTACAATATCCAGACTAACAAATAGCAGAACACTACAACGGTGCATCGTTCCCATAGATGATCAATTTGCAATGGATAATCAAAAAATTTAAAATTTAAATTTGATATATTATAGAAAAATTTTACTCTAATAAAAAACGAGCTTAAGAATACTGACTATTTGGATGAGCATCTATTAACGCTTTCTAATTTACCCTAATGACCGGTGAAAAACTTCTGTAGGACCAGGCCGATCCTCCGAGGTCTGATATTATTCGACCTAGTTAATCATTTTTAACCCCCGAGATAATAGTGCAATGATTAGACCCTCCAATGAATAATCAAGGGGTCTAAGGTTCGAATCTCAGCTACGGTGTATTACAGGAAAAAATTTCTTCAATGAGAAGCGGACCTTAGAATATTGGTCATTTGGATGAGCCTCTATTAGTGCTTCCTAATTTATTTTGATGGTCAATGAAAAACTTTCGTGGGATCAAATCGACCATTCCAGATTCGACGATATTAAATTTGATTAATTATTTTTAGAGAGGGTCAATTTGGCAGCATCCTCTCCTCCCTCTTCAAAAGCGTGGTCCCAGTGCCTGCCTGCTCTCTGCTTCCCCTCTCTGCGACTACGAGACAGTATTAAACGTTTCTCTTAATAAAAAAACAAAAGAAAACAACATCTTGAGTTCGCTGCACGCCTACGGACCATGATATGCACCTTCAGTGGCTTACAGCGCACTCCTCTGCATGCTCTGCTCTTGGCTCCAGACGCAGCAGCAGACTCCTTGTTCTCGATCGATAAATGTGTCTAATTACTGATTTGTTTCCAGTTTAAAAGTCGAATTGTGAAGGGGAGGCACGTGACTGGGCTCGTTTCTCATGTCACAAAGCTTGATCAAGTCGCGTCCGAACTCAATCTCGGTGCTGGTCCAACCGCTCTGCCATTTGCATCTCGAAGTAAGGACTGGATATTTTAGATTCGCCGCTCGGAATCTTGAGACATTTTAATAATCTCTCTACTTGTATTAAATACGTTTCGATATTCATTAAATGTATTTGGAGTGAATTCAGCGTTCTCTCTCTTTTACCAAGAGACTGATTGTCAGAAACCAATAGTTTTATATTATTTGAACAGTAAGATAATTTAAAAAAAAATATTTTTCTGAATATGAATATGAACTTTAACAGTGAATAGTGAATATGAATTTCCATTATAACAATTGCTTCTGAATCTTGTCACGTTGCCAGTTGGCATCAATGAAAGTAAACTGGTACACAGTTGTACCTTACTCATCTCTCTCAAAAACTTAAATATAAACTCAATCAAACACAACGCATGATTATGTACCTGTAAGCAAACATTATGATGCCCCGATTGCTGAATTCATGTTTGGTGAATCATCAATGTTAACTCTCGTGTTTACAACAGTTCTTCATGCCTTGCAACCTTTTTATTCAGCACTTGCAACATCGTAAACATCATAAATGATTATGTTTACAAGACTAAACCAGGTGGAGTAAGTAAACTACCACATTCTTTATATGCAAAAAAGAAGCCTTGCCTGGAGTTATCAAACCAAGGTTTAAAGCGACATTGAAAAACATTTTCCAGGTACAGAGAACTATTAACTCAAGATTCTTGATTGCCTTGTCATACAGCAATATAGTTCAGAGATGCCTTGCAGCATTTCTTAAAACATTTATCCAGGTCTTGAAACACATACAAAACCATGCAGGCAGGGTCATTTGACTAAGTGAGACAGTGTGTGTTGTCTACTTAAATTAAATGACAGTTCAGTAGAATTGAATGATGAACTACCATGAATCTGCCCTGAAAGACTGGACCGCAAGTCCTCATCAGATTTCCATGGCTGGGTCACATGCCATATGGAGTGTCATCAACGACAATAGCAAAAGGCCATGTGAATGTCAACTTCTCTGTCTCACTAACAGGCAACACTTGTATGAATTACTAGTGGTACTATCAAAGTTACATTTCCTGTCTAGTTATGCCCTCTAAAGCAGGGGAGAGTAGGATTGAGAAAGTTATCGAGATCTATCCTAACTCCATAGCGCATTCTTGGTTCTAGGTCAGCATGGATTTAGAACACTGAACTACTGTAAATAATTTGATCAAGCCGTAAAGTAAAATTACATCATAATGGTGATCTGAAGGGGTATATATACAAGATTCTCACTGTGGGCACATCACCAATAATAGAAGAGCTAAATCAGCATTAATGCTTATGAAACAAAGTGGAAACAACCAAGCAAAACTGAAATGCAAAAAACGTATCATTTCTGCAACAAAGGTGGTCCTTGATGGATTCTCAGCCTCGGTTATTTTTATGCCAACTCACAGGAAAGTTATGTCAATTTGAATCAGACTGCTAAAGTGCACAAGTCTTTCCTGCCCAATGAAATGTAAAAGGAGCCCATAGTTTAGAGATATTGATAATGCAGTCCCCCTAGATAATCTCTGGGATAAAAGGTAAAATAAAATTATAGGAAATGAATCAACATTGGTAGACTGAAGTATTTATGAACAGCATAATCCCAACCACAAGTTCCATTTGATGTGAGAAAACCCACAAAATATTAATACTGAGCAAAAGAAGATACCATTTGAGATTTATCCAGAATTATGCTTCTTTTCCAATCAGAGCTAGTAAAGTACAAACTTCATCTAATAGGCAAAGTAAATGTAGTCATGCAACTGTTTTCCATTTCATTCAGTGTTGACTTCTATCCGTTGCAAATTTGATTAGGAATAGGAAAACTTTTGGCCCATTTTACAGTGACAGCTGATAAGGCTAGGAAACTTTCCATTCCATTTCTGAACCTGCTTGTACCATAGTGCTAGACCAAACTCAAAAGCTTGAGAATGCAAGCCACTTAGTATGAACTAAATCCCTTGGTCTATTCGTGCAAAATAAGCTTAAAAATTGGAAGCTAGTTGACAATGCAAGGTTAAATTAGTGTTTCCATATTGAGTCTTGATATGAATCAGCACAGGTGCAATGTTCTTTTGGGTTCATAGTATCTAAAGTCATTTAGAAACTTCCATCAAATATATTGCATGTAAAATTTCAGAATCTTAAAGTAAGTAAAAAGTGTATACAAAACAAGAACTTGAGAAAATTCTCTTAGAAAATCAGACAACTTCCACTGTTCTGTAACTTAACAAAGTTGGCTTATTCTTTCCATAGTCCATTTCCACAATACCAGATGATTTCATGAGAAATCCTTATTGTAAACCTTTCTCTGACCATGAAACCTGTAACAAGTTTACCAATCTTAACGTTGTTATGAGCTCAATTGTTGAGCAGCTCAAAAGTCCAGTCCTATCACTTGTTAATGAATGAGACTCCCTTCTGAATGCTTATTGCCAACTCTTTCTTAGCCTTCTCCAAGCCAGCCCTGTGATAACAAGGATCCCTAATCAATGTCTGATATGGTTTAAAGTGCATAATCTATGTATATATCCTCTTCATGAAACCTATGCATAAATCAACATCAAATAGTTCTACGAGATCCATATTATATCTGCAAGCGGACTATGATTCATCAAGTATAACCTCTCAGAAAACATGATTCAGCAACTGATGTGTTTTTTTTATATCTCTGCCTCATCAGTGGATCAATTTCTTATACTTACCAACAAACAAAGAGGCAAAATCTATGAACATCACCTAACAGAAGAAATAATCGATAGATTGATCTCTACAGAACTAACTGTGACTGTGAGCGCAATGTGAATAACCATAAAGTAAATGCTGTTGCACAACAGCAAAATGAAGATTCTGGAACAAAGATACAGACCTTTCAAACTCGTTCAACGGTCCAAGAGGACGAACCTCCTCCACTCCACTACGACCTAATCGCACCTTTGATGCAAAGAAAGGTAGTTCTGTAACCTATACAAAGGAAAATAACACACAAAATTCAGATCCTCAAAGACATTGAAAATGTATGGAGTGTAGAATAGAATCAGAAGGGAGAGACCTGACAAGCCACAAATGAACATTCCAATATGCTCGCATCACCTCGTAACCCCCTCAAACAAGCATCGGCAAATTTAGCAGCTGCATATGCCTGCAAAGTGTGTTTTTTGTCTATCTACTTCAATATACAAGCAAGGAACTTAACAAAAACACATTTTAATGAAAGGCATGGAGTCCAACCATTGACAATGTTGCAGAGCCTGCACCAGCTTTTGCCTGCATTACAGGTAGAATGTACAAATTAGAGTGCACTAAAACATTTGACAAATCTGAGTCAGATTAAATACTCTTACATCCAAGACATCTTTTTTACGTCCTGAAAACATATTCATCTCCTAAACGAGATGAATGAAATTTGTATATGAGTTGTGTCAATTTGCTGCCCAATTTTAAGCTTCTAAAGACAAGAAATCCAAGTAACAGTTTAACACAATTAAGTAGGTGTGGCTCCAGTAGGATTTCTAGAGCCAGTTCTCCTTGCGAAGTTATTCCTAGTGAAGATTTAATTTCTTCAAGGAAAAAAGGGGTGACAGAAGGCATCACTATACAGAAAGTTGCAGATTTAGTGATCAATTAAATCAAGATGTAAACCAAAGGCCATTAAACATTTTAATCCCTAGCCCATGCTTTATGTTCCACCTTTCCCAAGAGGACAGTATCCTCTAGTTGTATCATTTGTTAATCAACAGAAATATATCAAACTTGCAGAAAACTTAATAAATATAAACTATAACTTTGCAGCTTTCATTGTAGCATTGAGACTACAGTTTCAAACTTTGAATAAACCTTTATTGGCAAAAAAACAAGAGCAGAAACTATTGTATATTACTATATTATATTACCTCAACAACTTCTGTTCCTCCATTCTGTATGCGATCAGTCAGATAACTAATTTCCTCTTGTGTAAAAGAATATGAAGGATTGACCTATACAAGGAAATAGCAAAGGACAAATCACTGAGAATAAGTTGTGGAAGGCATAAAAGAAACTTAAGATCAAAATTAACCAGCCCACCTGCGATAAAAGAGGTAATATGGTAATTCCAGCATGACCACCAATCACAGGAACGTTAACATCCCTGGGATCAACACCTAAGACTTCAGCCTGTAAGCATGCTATGATCAATAAGAGACTAAGTGTATAAAGCTAACTAGTACAGTGGATATCCTGGGTAGAAAGTTGAAAATATAATCAAATAGAAATTCCAGCCCTTATCAACATAAAACTAAAAGGGAGGAAGATGCCCATATGTGCCAACAACATGAAGAGTATGACGCATCTAGAACTCATAATTAATGCTGATGTAAGATGTCAAATGAGAAAATTAACATAATAAAGTTTGATATGTACCACGAAAGTATTGGCTCTCATAACGTCAAGTGTTGTCACCCCCAAAAGACGCTTGGGATCGTAAGTACCAGCTTTCTTAAAAACTTCAGCTGCAATAGGAACAGTGGAGTTCACTGGATTACTTATCAAGTTAACTATAGCCATGGGACAGCATTTAGACACTCCCTCACACAGGGTCTTGACAATCCCAGCATTGATATTAAACAAATCATCCCTAGTCATTCCTGGCTTCCTGGGAACTCCAGCAGGAATTATTACAAGATCCATTCCTGTAAGTGCATTCTCCAATTGAGATTGACCAAGAAAACCTCGGACCTGGAGACGTCCAAATCAGAATTATAATAGTATCTAGTTCCTTCAAAAATAATAGCATTGTGTGACTGCACTACCATTTACTTAAAGAGAAACAAGACATAAAAAAGTTGATCGATAGCATAAAAAAAGTTAGATGTATTCGTCTATTTTTAATGAGCTAGTGAGCCATAAGAAAAATATGAGACAAGGAAAGAGAAGTGACAATTACCACAGCGCCGGTGTTCATGTGGCTGATATCTGCAGTGACACCAGGAGAATTGACAACATCGTAAAGGTGCAGAACCGAGACCAAAGGATTCATCTTCATCAGCATAGCAAGCGGCTGCCCAATACCTCCAGCAGCTCCCAGTATCGCCACCTTAAATCCAGGGACTCCTCCCTTGGACCGGCAATTCGCATGCCTCAGCAAGGACGTCTCCTCCATCTTCAACGACACAAACGATTACTTATTAGATCAACACCCTCCTTGTCATCGCACAACTATCGCCTTCCAATCAAATCAAATGATATTATAAAACCCTAAATTGAAGCTGACGAAGAGAAGTCAACAAAATCCATCCTTTTCAAGGGAGAAACGAAGAGGAGTGATTTTCATTTCCAAGATTCCATTTTTTTCCGAGTAAGAACACCATGCTGTCGTCAAGTGGAATTAGTGCAAAAAAAAAAAAAAAAAAAAGAGGGCTTTTTGTGCTTTCAAAATCAATCTTCAGAGAAGGAAAAAAAAAAGTACCACAAGTATGAATTAAGAGCGATGAAAAAGAGGGACATGAGAAGCGGGAAGGAGGAGATGA
>JBBUKS010484898.1:0-16075 GCA_038050645.1 Hedychium gardnerianum
TAGCGATGAAAATGATTCGTCGGGAAAATAGAGATACAATTTTTTTAGGAAAGACGGGTTGCCTCTCCCTTTTCCTAATCCCAACTACACCTCAATTAGAAATCCCGCCAATTGGATCATCCGTGATCCCCCCGTTAACATTCCTTCCATCTTCGAGTACCTCCCTAAATCCTCTTCTCATAGAGTTGAACCCGATACCGAACCCACTAGGCATTCATTCTTTTATGGCGATACGGGTCACTCTAGATTCAATTTTTCTGATTTCCATGCTTCTAAGGACACTCTTCATGATGAGCACAACGCCACCTAACATATGTTAGAAAGACATTGTGCTTTGACCAAAGAGTAATTTTGTGAAGTATAGGACCATTTTGGGAAAACGACGAGTTTTCATGGGCAGGTCTCAAACTTTGTAACTGATTATTACAATGAGCAAAGGAGAATGGAAGAATTTAGGTGCTCTATGGATATTACGAGATGACAAGTTGCACACTTTATGAGCACCATGAGCACATTGGCAACATGCCAGGAGCGCCTTCATTCCCTTATAGACACCCTCGCCCACCATCCTCTAGAAATCCCCATTTGTCTTATCAATATGTCCCCCCACCACCATACTCTTGATTTCATTGGGACAGTGAAAAGTTTAAGTCTGGGGGAGAGTTATACATATATACATAGTTTTATTTTATTTTTGCATTTGCTTGAGTTAGCTTAGTTTTATTTTCTACATTTATTTTTTGCATTTACTTTAGTTTGTTTGCTTTGAGTCTTATGGCATGTCAATTGCATCATTATCACATTTTAGCATGACTTATTTTCTTATAAAAGTACTATCACGCTCTTATCTAGATTTTCATATATTGTGATGTATGTGCTAGTATGTTTAGTGAACTATTTTTTTCTATCTATAGTAGCATGAAGTGAGCATGTATACAATTATATGAGTATTAGAAATGACCTAGTCTTAGGATCTCTTTCACATTATGCTTCATATTAATAGTTGATACATCTAGAAATAGTCATGATTCATAGAGCTGGACTAGTACTTTTGTTTCTAAGGTAATTTCCTAATTAGAGTTTGGTTACTGGAGAAACTCAAATCATGTCAGCTCATTTGGAAAAATAAAAAATCTTCTACTCATTTTAATGTTATGTGTTGCTACATACAAGCACATATAAAAAAAGAGAGAGAGAAAGAAACATGAATAAGGGTTAAAAAATAGTTGTCGTGAGTGGAAACTAGCAAGTTACCCCTTTGAGACTGAGTTAGGTTACTTGGAAAATAACTGTTATGTTTCTCTTGATCTGAGCTATCCTTTGAGACCTTGTGTAGTTGAGAAAGATGAATCATGCATGTGACAGGTAAGTGCCTATCGCAGGGAGCATAAGGAACACAGTTAGATGAAGACTTGACTAGGCTTGGGAGTTGATACTTGAAAATGTTAGGCCACTTATTACACCGAGCACGGGGAACTATTATTTAGGTCATTCTCAAACAAATCTTTGTATCATGCTCACTAATGAAACTATGGGATATCATTAATGTGAATCACTAGGGATTATGATGCACCTCATTGCCACATGAATCTAGATTGCAGGTTTTTGCTTGAGGATAAGCAAAGGTTTATGCCTGGGGGTGTGATGCACGTAGATTATATATGCTTTTATGCATTGTTTGATGCACATCTTCTTACATTTCATTGATATGATCTACAATATCGCACCTCATTTTATTATGTTATCATGCTTTTTACTCATGTCATTTGGAGATCTGCATTTTGCGTGTCTTTATTACAGGATGCATTTCAGAGAAATATATAACTTTTACAGAGAGCAAAGAAGAAAAGCATAGCAGAAAGTAGAGCAGCCAGGAGAAAACCCTAGTCGTGTCTCCTAAGCACGGCCCAGACACAAGCCATGCCTCCCAGGCATAGGTCATGTCTTAGATATAGTGGGAGCTCAAGGCACGACCGTATCTCCCAGACACGATCATGTGACATTTGTGAAGAAGGCTAAGGCACGGTCGTGTCTCCTAGGAAAACTTCAAGCACGATCGAGTGACCCAAACACGACCATGTCTTACTTGTAGTCCATCCTCAAACATGGGTCATGCCTTATAGGCACGACCGTGCCTCCACTCATCCCAGCCTCAAGTCCAGGCTGTGTCTCCAAGACACGACCGTGTGCCAGGAAAACATGGGTCGTGCCCCATGCCTTTAAAAATGGGTGTTTACCCCTTTCTCAAGGGAGGTTGTTCTTCCCTTCTAGGGAGAACACTAGGTTAATCCATACTCCAATTCTAGAAATTTCTCCAGCGATCCAAGGCGGATTTCTCTGATCCATCCATATCCCAAGCAAGAAGAGCACTCCCAAGGATCGAGACAACACCGGCTAAATATTCCTTCCCTTTTCCTTCTAGATTAGGACTTGAATGTTTCTTTTCATGTCTTTGTGCTTTATCTTCTTGTTTATAGAGTAGATCTCTTGTATTCTAGGGTTAGGGAGAAACTATGATGTGATTGATGATGTATGGACTATGGATATGTCAATTTCCCATTTCTATGAGATGTTACCTCTTATGCTATATGTGTTGTGTCTTGTTCATGTTTGACAAAATGTGTATGTGAATGATGCATGTAGATCTAGGATTTTGCTTCTATGTTAAGGTTGCTACTAGATTGAATAATCAGGAGATTCTTAGTGACAAATAATTTTTATTCAACCGAACACTTGTGCCCTTAGTGACAAAGGGCACCGACACTTATTCCACTTTCTAGAGTTAAAAGACTTTGACATAGGAATTTAGCCTAGTTCATAGGAGTAATGTTGAGAATTAGGAGATGATCATGTTATAGGGACATTATCTAACATCATAGTGAAACTGAAAGCCTAGGATCGCTCCCTAAACCAACCTTCATAATTCACTTCCCTCTCACTTAGACCTAGATCTCACAACTCTCTCTCTCTCTCACTCAACTCTTTCTCACACTTCTCTCTCTTAAGTTCACAAGTTCACAAATTTGATTAATCTAGATAACTTTCTTCACAAAATTACTAGTGTTTTAATCCGCAATCCCTGTGGATACGATAATCTTTTATATTACTAACGACGTTGTCGTACACTTGCAGCTACGTAACAGTATCCCAAGAGTTTATTTTAGATATAGTTTTTGTTTCTTCAACTTTGTTAATAATTTTGTTAATACTTTTATTTTCTTTTGTAGATTTAAAGGGCCACACGAGATGCCCGTGGAATTTTCACGAGCGTGGAGGGCCAATGGAGGGAGAACAAGCTGAGAAGAGCATCAAAATAAGAAGCAAGACTGGAGGGGTATTTTTGCCAACACGACCGTGTTTATCAACACACGGTCGTGCCCCCCTTCAGCCGGAGCCAAAGGCAGACCATGCCCCATAGTCACGGTCATGCCATCCATCCAAAAGCTCCTCAAGATCGATCCATGCCAAGAGGCACGTCTGTACTTCCATGCTGCAGGAATTCAGGACTAAGACGTGCCCAAAAAGCATGGCCGTGCTTCCAAGGCAGAGACTTCTCAACCTAAGGTCATGTCCCCCAAACATGGTTGTGCCCCTTCTCAGTAGAACTCAAGACATGGCCATGATTATCAAACACGACCGTGCCAATTCTCTTCTCTATAAAAAAAACAAAAAACAAAACAAAACACGACCATGTTTTATTCCACACGATCGTGTCAAAGAGGTAGTAGAAATTCAACCACAGGTCGTGTTTTTTAAACACGATTGTGTGACGACCCTAGGGTTTTTAAAACTCTAAGACACGACCGTGTAATTCCACACATGGCTGTGTCTCCTGCCCCTGCCCCTGCCCCTTCCTCTTCTTTTTCTCTCTTCCTCTTCTATCTTCTCCATCTCATAAGCCCTCTTTCCATTTTTTTTCTAATTTCTTCTCACCACCCAACAAGCTCTCACCCTCACCCTCTTTTACAAAGAGAACATCTTCCTTCTTCTTCCTCAACCATCTTTCAACTCCTCACAAGACTCTCTCTCAAGATGTTGAAAAATTTTAGAAGAAGATCGGGCTCACAAAAGAAGGTACATCCAACAACAAAGAAAAAAAAACTTCCTTCCAAGAATGAAGAAAGGGCATGCTTTAAGGGTATGAATAAAAACTTTAGTATTATTTTTGAAAATGATGAACAAATTTTTTTTTTTCAACTCTTTGATGAATCACCTTATTTCTTGCACTAAATATGTGGATTATGACACTTTGGATGCTTTAGGGTTTACAAATTATGTTGAATGGTTATTTGGTAGGGTTGGATGGAATGGTATTATGAAGATGAATTATCCAACATATCATAGAATCACTTTAGAAATTTTAAATTCCATCAATTTTTAATACGATAACCAGGAGTCAGAAATGATGTGCATAGATTATATATGTTTTTAGACACTTTATATTGCACATCTACTTACATTTCATTGACATGTTCTACATTATCGCACCTTATTTTATTATGTCATCATGCTTTTTTACTCCATATCATTCAGAGATCTTCTTTTTCTTTATTTTCATTGATAGGATGCATTTCGGAGCAAAATAGAACTTAAATGAAGAGAAAAGAAGAAAGCAAAGCAGGAAGAAAAGCATCTAGGGCCAAAACCCTGGTCGTGCCTCCCAAGCATGGCTAAGGCATTGGGCGTGCCCCCCAGGCACGAGCATACCTTAGCCACAGAAGGAACTCAAGGCACGACCGTGTGTCCTAGACACGACCATGTGATATTTCTGAAGAAAGTCAAGGCATGACCGTGTGTCTCAGACACGTCTGTGTGTCATTCCTGGGAGAACTTCAAGCATGGCCGTGTGTCTCAGACACGGTCGTGTTTGGCTAACAGTGCTTCCTCAACCCTAGGTTGTGCCTTCATTATACTCAGCCTCAAGTGTAGGTCGTGCCTCTTAGGCATGGTCGTGTGCCAAAAAAACATGTGTCGTGCCCCATGCCTATAAAAGGGGGGGTTTTACCCCTTTCTCAAGAGGGGCTTGTTCTTCCCTTCTAGGGAGAACACATGGTCCATCACCACTCCATTTTCATAGATTTCACCGACAATCCAAGGTGATCTTCTCTGATCCATCCATCATCCGAGCAAGGAGAGCACTCTCAAAGACCAAGACGATGACCGGCTAAGCATTTCTTTCCTCTTCTCTCTAGATAGGGCTAGAATATTTTTTTACATGTCTTCGTGCTTTCTCTTCTTGTTTATGGAGGAGATCTCTTGTATTCTAGGGTTAGGGCGTATCTATGATGTGATTGATGATGTATGTACTATGGATATGTCAATTTCCTATTTCTATGAGATGCTATCTCTTATGCTATATGTGTTGTGACTTGTATAGGTTCGAAGAAATGTGTATGTGAGTTATGCATGTAGATCCAGGGTGTTTGCTTTTATGTTAAGGTTGCTACTAGACTGAATAATCGAGAGATCCTTAGTGATAAATGATTCTCATTCAACCAAACATTTATGCCCTTAGTGACAAAGGGCATCATCACTTATTCCACTTTCTAGAGTTAAAAGATCTTGACATATGAACTAACCCTAATTCATAGTAGTAGTGTGGAGAATTAGGAGATGAACATGCTATAAAGACATTATCTAACATCATAGTAAAACTGAAAACCTAAAATCGCTCCCTAAACAAACCTTCACAACTTACTTCCTCTTTTGGACCTAGACCTCACAACCAACTCTCTCTCTTTCAAGCTCTTTCTCATACTCTCTCTCTTTCTAGTTCACAAGCTTTGAATCTCGATTAGTCTAGCTACTAGCTTCACAAACTCACGAGTGCATTAATCTGCAGTCTCTGTGGGATCGATATCTTTTTATTACTAATGACGTAGCCGTGCACTTGAGGTTTCGTAACAAGTTTTTGGCGCCATTGTCGGGGATTATTTGAGATTAACATTAGTGACTAGTAACTTAGTTAGTCTAGACCATTTTTTTCTTTTTGTTAATAAAATTTGAATTTTATTTACTTGTGAATAGTGTTTTTTTTTGTTCATACATATATAATCCAAAAATATTACAATTTCATTTTTACATACATACATAAATCAAAAAAAATTCATTCTTGTTTCTTGCTCTCATACTCTATATTCTTTGTTTCTCTTCATACGAAAACTTGATTTGGAGTTTGTTTTTGTATGTGAAGAGCTATAGATAATCTATTATCATTTGATCCAGTGATAGAAATAACTTTCAGAAGAAGAAGAAGAAATATGTAGAATAATTCGAAAGAAGAGCAAGTACAACTAGATATGAAAAAGAAATCACTCAAAAACTACGTCGCACCTTATGACCTTATGTTAGGGGCCTTTGGTCTAGTATCACCAGACCTACTATTGAATTTAATTTGATTAATTTATTAATTGTTATTTTTAGGCTAATTAGAGTTGTTTAATTAAGTTAAATTGATTTTAAATTATATTACAATTAATTAGGTTATAAGTTAAAAATTAGCTAAGAATTATGTTGAAATTAATTAAGAATTAACTTTAAAGTTTATTACAAATTTAGTTTAAATAAAATTGATTGAATTAATTTTGATTATTTTCAGATTATGAATTAAAATTGTTAAGATTAAGTTAAGAATTAAGCTAAAATTAGGTTTTAAGTTAAAATTATTTAAGAATTAATTTTATGATAAATTGAGTTTAGAATTACTTAAGAATTAAGTTAAAATTGATTATGAATTTAAATTTTCAAAATAATTAATTTGATTTGAATTGAAAAAGTTTGTTTAACCCTTGTTAGATTCAAACTCAGCTTTGGGTTCATCAAGAAGGAGTTTATAGGGTAAGCTTCTAGGTTGTGGCCACATGGATATCATTAAAGTAACCATGTGCCTAAGACAAAACTTTCTAAAAATAACCAATCTAAAGAACTTAATACTGGGTTTTAGTCTAACTAGCTCATGTTTGACTGGGATAGCTTTAGCTAGATCCACTAGGTCTAGTGCACCAAGTAGAACACATATGATTCAACCTAGACATGCATTCGACAAAGTTTCCCTAGCCTACTATCATCTCAATCCATTCTGATGCTATATTGTCAAGGTTGGTAAAACTTTTTTATAACTAACCATTCTAAATTAAACAAGGAAATAAAACTAAACATGCATTTTTAAAATTAAAACAATTAATTTAACTATGATGGATGGTTTTTCTATTGGTTCCCACAGAATCATAACCTTGATATGGTCTATCTAGGTAATGGATTTGATACTTAGGTTTGGTCCATTTTGCTTTGGGGACCTATGTTTGGACTTGGTTTCTAATATTTTGACTAACCAAAGACAAATACGAATTGTTTGTCATGTTGGCTTTGTATCCGAGTTCAGATTTTTTTTACACAGCTCGTTGGGACCCAAGCATTATATTGAAACACTTGGAATCCAAGTTGAACTTTTCCAATATTTTCTTGAGTCCCTCTACTTGACCATTCAAGGTAGAATTTTCTTCCCGAAGTCTTGCAACTTGAGTTGAAGTTCCATTTTGAACTTGGTTAGTCGAGGGATTCAAGTTAACGTGCTCCTTAAGGTGATTAACTTCCTTAAGTAGCAAGTTAATCTAATTCTCAGATTTAGTCAATTTTTTGAATAAGTTGTTGGGTAGCCCGATGTAGTGTATGCTTAACATGTTTCGCAAAACATGCACAGCGGAAGATATTAAATAGTAATAATACAAACTAATAAGGAGAAGTGCCCAAAGGTATTTGAATAGATCACAAAGGATTCACTACTCCTTGTATAAGGAGATGTATATCCTATGACTACTTGTTAAGATTGTTACTCAAAGTCTTTGGCCAAAGCAATATATGTCAAGAGTATGTTAGTCCATGTCTGAGTAATTTGAATCCACAAGACGAGGAAGTATTACTTGGCCTAGGTGTGACGTAGTGACCCTAGTAGGGACTGACACATAGACCATGTCTTGAACCAAGTCGGTATAAGATGCATGAAAGGAATGAGGCACGACCCACTATAGCTGCTGAAGGGTTCAAGAACTATTCTGGAATCAATTATGATTTTCTAATTAATTGGGATCATGATGTACTACTAGGTGCCACTCATGATCGTTCCATAATTAAAAGTTAATTATGGATGACCAACATAAATTGGGAACCTCAAGATCACATGCACTACAAGTTTATCCAAGAGACTTAAAACAAGTTTGAGAATTTGATTCTCAAATTGAGAGATATTGAGTCTGGTTGGACGGAACGGAAGCGCGGATGAGCCACATCTTTTGAAGACATGATGGACCTTCTTTGGTTTAATTAAGAACCAAATTGGTTTGTTTTTAATTAAAAGGGGTTTGGTTATTGAACCAAAGTGGTTTGGTTTTGAACCAAGTTGGTTTGGTCTTGAACCAAACTTAAGGCTAATGGTTTGGGTTTTGGGTTAGTGGATACGGGTTTGAATTTGATCCAAACTCGATAAGAAATCTATATAAGATATAGATTGGAGAGAAAACAATAATTAAAACATAACCTAATTTGATTAGGTCGCATTTTTTTTCTTCCTCTCCCTTCTCTCTTCCGACGCTGCCCAAACAAAAGGAATCATTCCTTTTTGTTTTTGCTGTCGATCAAAGGAGAAGACTTTTTCCTTGCTTCCACCACCGGCTAATGGCGAGCATCGCCGGCCAACCTTCTGCTCCAGCTAAGAAAGACTACACCACCGTAGCTTGCTGGTGCTACTGCAAAAGCTTGGTCGTGCTGTCGAGAGTGGTTTCCACTGTCATCCATCCCCACTGGCACCTACAACTATTCCAGCCAAAGGAGACATCAAAGGTTGCTGCTTCTCTCTACTCCTGCCGATTGTGGATCTACTCCATCGCCTATTAGTTGTTGTTGCTGCTGGTGCTGCTTGAGGCACCGTCCAAAGGAAATGCTATCGAGCAAATGGTTGTTCCTTCACCGTACGACAAGGTTGCACCTCCGATGAGAGATGTTGCTAGGGTCTCAATAATAGATTTATTATTTTATTTTCATTGAAAAAATTTCAAATTAAAATGAAAGTGAAATTAATAATTTCTCCTTACTCAATTCTTACAATTTTTTTTGGTAGGGAAGTGGACAAAACAAATTCAAATTTATAGTTTGGTCTAGTGAATAAATGGATAGAGCTTCATGGCTCCAATTCCAATTCTGATAAACCAAAAAGCAACGAGCTTATGTTCTTAATTTGAACTAAATGATTACCCGATCTAGTTAGACGTTAAAAATGGATTAGTGCCTGGTACGGGAAAGGATGGGGTCTCCCATGAGGAGACCATTGATTCTTTTTTGACAAGAGATGGTGGTTGATTCAGCTAGAGGGGTTGTTGTCAGATTTGATGTGTTGTAGCTGAACCTGATATGGTGTTGTCGAACCTTATGTGGGGTTGTAGGACCAGTAATAGTTGCTACCAAAAATTTCAGTAAAGGCTGAAATTTGTTTAGCCAGCAGGAATTAATGCCCCTCACCAGCCGCAATTTTTCTTGCCCTTGGACAGCAGGTTTTTTTGCCTCTGAACAACAGTGACAAAGGTTGTTGTCGCTGGTTGATTTATACTGACTGGTTGCAATTGCCACCGAGTACAAATCAGACCGTGATCTCTCTCTCAGATCGCTTCCTCTCCCACCTTCGGCTAGTACCGAAGCGAAGACACGACTCGTGACTTATCAAAGTTTCCTTGAGGATGACTCGGCATGGATATACGAGTAGCGGCAGGCCTTGTTAGGTTTGCTCATTGATTCTGGAAGAGGCTAGCAAACGTTCTCTACAAGGTTCTATAACGAACTTGTGGGTATAATTCTTTGTCGTAAAATTTTATATTACAGTTATGTCTAGCATGTTATATCCTGTATACATGTGATGTGTGTGTTATAATAAATTAGACTTATTGTTTTTCTTCCACTATGAGTTTGTGAAACGTATCCAACGCATGCATCATATCGGGCTCTCCAACAATTCTAACTAAATTACCAATATAACCCCATGAAGATCACACTAAAGTATTTACACTATTTCCATTCAATGATATTAAGTAGAAGAGGTAACATAGAAAGTTCGGTTATGGTAACCCTCTGTCACTAAGGGATCCCCAGTCATATAGTCTGGCTTACACAAGTCACTTCCTAACATTGAATTAGTAAAAGCCCATTAAACACTAATTAGCTAATCCCTTATAGAGAATTAGTCCTCAATTCAAGGTGAAAACTCTAGAAAATCCGGTTAAGGTAGCCCTTTGTCGCTAAGGGCTCCTCGGGCATACAATCGTATCTCCTCTACATGGTGTCCAATTCTTTATATCCATATGCATTCACCACACACACATTCAATCAAACATAAATAAGGCATCACAAACATGGACAAGTCATAAACACTTCATAGAATAAGACAATTGGCAAATCCATAGTTAATACATCAACATCACATTAGAATTACTCCTTAAATCCTAGAATCTAGAAAATCTACACCATAACAAGGAGAATACAACCAAGAGACAAGAAATGAAGCATTCTTAAAATTCTAAGATGAATAGAGAAGAAGAGATGTTTATCGATGCTTTGTTGGTCTTCTTTGATGAAATCCTTGCTCCATAGGTGGACAAATCATTAAAATCAGCTAGGAAATGGACCTCATAGGTTCCCACAATGGGGAAACCTTTCTTCCCCTTGAAAAGGGAATCTTAACACCTTTTATAGCCCCCACGACCATGTCATATCGCCACACAAGCTTGCCTATGAGGCACGACCATGCCGTGGGAGTCCCTAGGAAAAAGACATAGTCGTGCCTCATGGGCACGGCCTGTATGTGGCAAACAACTTGAAGTGGGACATGGTCGTGCCTTTTGGCATGACCTAGCTATGGGATCTTCTGGATTTTTCTGGAGTCCATGGTTGGAAGAAGACACGGTCGTGCCTTTTGGCATGGCTTGGTCGTGGGAATCTCTAGAAATGTTGAGTGGGGCTTTTGAAGAGGCATGACCTGCCTGTGGGAGCTTCTATGAGAGTCGGTTGATGAAGCACGACAGTGCCTTGAAGAGGCACGACCATGCTTGCTGGTTTTGCTCTCCGAGCATGCTCCAATGTCCTTTTTTCTCCATTTTATTTCCAAATTGTATCCTTTCAATAAAAATATAAAGAGAACAGATTTTTGATAGAAAGGAGTAAAAGTATGATAATAATATAAGATAGGATGTCATAATGTAGATCATTCTCAGTGAAATATAAGTAGATGTTCAACAAATAATGTCTAAATATATATATAATCGACGCACATCAACCCACTAGTATTTGTGCTTTTAACGTGATTTCTCAACTACATTTTGGTTACCGGAGAAACTTGGATCATGTCAACTCATTTAGAAAAATCAAAATCCCTACACTTATTCTAGTGCTACATAGTGCTACGTCTTGCAAGCACCAAAAGAAAAGAGAGAAAAAAAATGATTGAATAAGGGATAAAAAAATAGTTATCGTGAGTGAAAACTAACAAGTTACCCCTTTGAGACTGAGTTAGATTATTGGGGAAATAACTATTATGTTTCTCTTGATTCTAAGCTATCCTTTGAGACCTTGTGTAGTTTGAGAGAGATGAACCATACGTGTGGCAGGTAAGTGTCTATCGCCAAATGCACAAGGAACACGATTAGATGACGACTTCACTAGGCTTGGAGATTGATACTTGATAAGTTAAGTCGTTCATCGCACCGAGCACGGAGAAATTTTACTTAGGTCATTCAAAAAGAATTCTTATATCATACTTACCAATGAAACTATGTGACAGGATTAACCTAACTCACTAGGAATTATGATGCACCATATTGCCCCCATGAATCTAGATTGCAGGATTTTGCTTGAGGTCAAACAAAAGTTTAAGTTTGGGGGTGTGATGTGCGTAGATTATATATATTTTTAGTTATTGCTGGTTACACATCTACTTGTATTTCACTGAGTATGATCTACATTATTGTACCATATCTCATATTATTATCATGATTTTACTCCTTTAGTTTGGAGATTTGTTCTCTTTGTATTTTGATTGACAGGATGTCATTTGAAGCTTAAATGAAGAAAAATGGACATCAGAACAAGCTTGGGGAGAGAAATCTAGCTAGCATGGTTGTTCCTCTTCAAGGCACAACAATGCCTCATTTGCCAAGATAAGGTCGTGCTTCACAGGCATGGTCGTGTCTCAAAAGGACCTGAGAGAGATTTCCATCAAGCCCCATGACACGGTCGTGCCTCCTAGGCATGGTTGTGTCTCCTAGGAACGATCGTGCCTCTTCAGAAGATCTCTCAGAAACTCCAATATCTCCCATGGGCAAGTCGTGTCTCCTAGACTCAGTCGTGCCTCTTCAGAAGCTCTCTTCAACAAATCCAGAAGCTTACATGGGCAGGTCATGCCCAAAGGCACGACCGTGCCTCTTTTCAAGTCGTGCAACTAAAGAATCCAGAGCCAGCCATAGGCAGGCCATGCCAAAAAGGCACGGCTGTGTCTCACTTCTCATTGTTTCCTACAAACATGTCGTGCCCCTTGGGCACAACTGTGTCTTTTTCTTGGAGCTTCCCACGGCACAACCATGCCTCATAAGCACGGTCGTGTGGCAAGTTGACTTGGGCATGGGACCTATAAAAATGGTTCAAGATCCCCTTTTCAAGAAGAGGAAAGGTTTCCCCTTCAAGGGAACCTACAAGGTTCATTTTCTAGCTGATTTCAACAATCCGTCCACCTCCATAGCTTAGATTTCATCCCGAAGATGTCAGCATCCTCTTGATAAGCATCTCTTTCTCTCTAATCTTTATTTCGATTATAAGAATGCTTCTTTTCATGTCTTCAATTTACTCTCCCTTGCTATGGAGTAGATTTTCTTGATTCTAGGATTTAAGGAGTAATTGTGATGTGATGTTGATGTATTAACCATGGATTTGTCAATTTCCTTATTCTATGAAGTGTTTATGACTTGTTCCATATGTGTGATGCCTTGTTTATGTTTGATTGAATGTGTGTGTGAAATGTGCACATGTGGATGTGAAGAATTGGTCATCATGCCCGGGGAGCCCTTAGTGACAAAGGGTTACCTTAATCGAACTTTCTAGTGTCACCACCTTAAATTGAGGGTCAATCCTCTACAAGGGATTAGCTAATTAGTGTTTAATGGATTTTCAGCAATTTAATGTTAAGAAGTGAGTTGTGTAATCTATACTGTATACCCGGGGAGCCCTTAGTGATAGAGGGTTACCTTAACGGGACTTTCTATGTTATCTCTTCTACTTAATAGCAATGAATGGAAATGGTGTAAGCACTCCGGTGTGATCTTGGCGAGTTTATATATCGGTAATATGGTTAGAATCCCTACAAGATTGTAAACATGGAGGTAGGGAGATGAGCAATCCATAGAATCATCAATTAACATCATAATGAAACCTAAGTCCTAGAATCGCCTTCCCAAATCATCTCCTCTCTTAACAACCAACCTCTCTCACTGGACCTCTCAACCTCTCTCTTTCTCAACTTCTAGTTCACAAGCTTTCACTCAACTTTCAATTGTTTAGATAACTTGTTTTGTAGACTCACTAGTACTTATTCAACAATCCCTGAGGATCGATAATTTTATTACTTAGCAACTTTACCATGCACTTGCGGTGAGGCAACATTTCATTCACCCAAATTCTTGGAACCTACATTTAGATCGACCCCCCTTTATCAACACTAGTTGAAGAGGTATTAAATGATAGACTCAAGACAATAGACAAGGTTTTCACGCGATGAAGATGAGACTCTCTGATTTTGAAGATGACTATATATTTTCGAGGTGCACCCAGTTAAAGAAGACCTACTCCCAGATGCACATCGATCATGATTTACGATTCACTCAGGAGGTATCTGTATGTATCAAGACTTAAAACGCTCCAACTGGAGGTATAAAAAGGGGCGGTCCACCCCACTCATGAAATCCAAAAACTCGACTGCGTGCCGGCACAACTTAACACACCAAGTACATAACCAGAGTAAAAGCTCAACATGACCAAAAACCCAAATACAAGACAAATTATTACAACACAAGTTCAATAACCAAAATGCGGAAGTAAAGTAAACCAAAGCAAGAGAGAAATCAATGCTTGGTGTGAATGGGACGGCACGGGACCACTCCTCCAAGCGACCCAATCAATATTTACCTGCTAACATGACAATAAAATGGAGAGAAAGGGGTAGTGAGGACAAAAGAATGCTCAGCGGTTATAAGAAAGATAGTGCATGAATAATAAAGTGTACAGGGATTCAAAGGTATACAGTCTCAAAGAAAATTATACTCACCATCGAATGATGACACCTGCATGTCACTACTACGTAAGCACCCTACTCAACTGCATATTGTATCATGAGTAGTGTCAGTAATAAACAATATGGGTACAGCCTCTCACACACATGTGCCATCAATAATCAATATAAGTACAACATCTCATATGTATATATCGATACAAGTAACAATATTAGGTCTCGTATCTGGGAGCAATGCTCCACCACGGGGTATACAGATGACCAAGACACCAAGCTCATCATCTATGGACTGTGGGTGAAACGCCACGGATACTCGTGGGCAGTCCGAAAATGTCAAGGTCTCTGTCTGCGAGAGAAACACTCTACCACAAATGACCTCGTGGGCAGACAGTAGGTAGCTAGATAGCTACGGGCTGCGAGAGAAACTCTCTACCACGTATGGCCTCGTGGGAAGCCCATGGTATAACAACTCAAATAATAGCATGTCTATGACTAGCTCACACCCGAAGGGAGCCCTGATCGATAGCACATGTATCTCTGTGATGTTACGACTAGCTCACCCGAAGGGAGCCCTGATCGCTAGCATACATACAACCGCGATGCTACGACTAGCTCACACCCGAAGGGAGCCCTGATTGCTAGCAAACATGCAACCGCGATGCTACGACTAGCTCACACCCAAAGGGAGCCCTAATCGATAGCACATGTATCTCCGTGATGCTACGACTAGCTCACACCTGAAGGGAGCTCTGATCTATACATGCAACCACAATGCTACGACTAGCTCACACCCGAAGGGAGCCCTGATCGCTAGCAAACATGCATCACCGTGATGGAAGGAAGACAAGAAATCCCACCATCATATATGTCTATCTACACAAATGTACTCACTACATTCATAAAAACATACCAATCATAAAACACGTCACACGCGTGTTTATAACTACAAATCAGACATGATACATCACCTAGAATACATGTCACACACATGTTTACACCTATGATCATACACCTACGACACATGCTACAATATCTAGGGTACACGCCACACACATGTCTACAACACAATCAAAAGTATGCAATATATGCTACATCATTATTGATACACGTCACGCACGTGTCCATAACATAATCAAAAGCATGAAATATATGTCACATCATTATTGGTACATGTCACACACGTGTCCATATCTACAAATCATGAACAATGAATCACTTCCTAAATTATCCTATGTATACGTCACACATGCATACATGACATGAATAAACTAAAACTAACATATAAACACGCCACACGCATATCTAGCATCTACATGATTACCCAATCATAAGTATGTTCCTATTATTGTGCACACCACACTCATATACACACTACAGAATATGGAAATAAAAGAGATTGCATGGATGTAATCAAATCAACTAAAAGTATAAGCAGATATGTATCAAACACATGTAGAAATACAACTGAAGTTAAGCTAAATTCAATTACTAACCATGGTATTAGAGCATGCACTAAGGTAAATAAACTACCAGAGTTAATGTTAGAATTACCCGCCTCAAAATTGTAGATCGTATTGAATGTCTCTAAGTCTAAGAATTTGCTTCAATCAAAGTCTTGCAACATAGAACACCTAATTACAACATAGTGATATCATAAATCACATACCCAAACCAAAATTTATTTCAATTAAGAAACCCTAATTGGATCCACCCAATCCTTCCACACATCAATCCTCTTATCACTCCACATATCAAAAACCC
>JBBUKS010484919.1:1470-16074 GCA_038050645.1 Hedychium gardnerianum
CATAAAACCGGCATGCTCCGCGAGCCATATTTTCTACCATTTTAAGCTTCTGAGTTTCAAAGTAGTTCATGCCCATTACTATCCCATCTCTGCCGCTTGCTCTAAATTTGATCTGACTTATCCCATGGCCGATGTCATTAGGGTAAATAAAAGCTAATTAAATTAAATAAATCGATTAAACTAATTCAATTTAATTGTATTAATATTTTAATATATATATTTTTTTAAAAAATCTATTATATCAATTAATTCAAATTGATTATTTCAAAATTTTAAAATAATTATATCAATTAATTCAGTTCGAACCCTAATTTCCAAATCCACTACTTCTCAAACCGCTCGTAAACTCTTTCCCGAATCCGCGTCTCCGACTCCGTTCCTCATCTGCACCTGCGACTCTGGAGACCTGCTGACCTGCTCGATCCCGCCGTCGGCGCCTGCCTCCTCTTCCGTCTGTCCGCCCTCTTAAGCTCTTTCTCGCTTGATCTCAGAGTCGACGGATGCCGCCAAGCTCCTAGCGGTGCCGGTTGCTTCCCTCGTGTGCCCGCCGATGGACATAAATCAAGCTTTCGTCCTCTTCGTCTCTACTGTGCTACTCGAGTCCCCTGTGCCTTGTGCCTCTATTCGCCGCGAGTCCAGCCGAGTGCTAGCGATCTTTTGGAGTCCGGCGGTCCTTTCCTGCTTGCGATGTTGCTCTTCGTCTCGGGAGCCACGAGACCCCAAATTGAGCCCCCACAGTCGGTCCTATCCAATGGGATTGAAATTATTTATGTGTACATAATTACAGTGGATAGGAAAGTTTTAGAAACCGAAAAATATAACAAAGATGAAAAATAAATCAGTTAATTCGATTTTTAACTAAATTAATCATTATTTTATCAATTTAATTTATTAATTTTTATTAAAAAATTTAATCCAATCCATCTTAAAAATAAATAAATTTATTCTATTTCAATTAATTCGTTAGATTTTAATTGAATAATCAGCCCAGATGTTTCCATCTGTCTCTCTCTGCATACCATGTCACCCATTCCTACAAAATGTCCGCTGCATTTTACAAAAGTAACTCTTAATTTTTTAAATTTCTTAAAAGACTCGGCTTTCAACTCTAAATTAAAATATTATTATTATTGTTTAAATTAAATTAAACTGAATCAAATTAAATTTAAAAAATCATTATTTTATTAAAAAACTCATATAAAAATATTGATGATCTTAATAAACTATTTTTTTAAAAAAATACGTGCTTATATCTCCTAAATATATCCATTTTTTAAATTTTAATAAAAATTAACAAATTATAAAATTAAAAGAATATTAATAAAAATAAGGAATTTATTTTTTAATATTTTTAATAATTAATTAAAAATTAAATTAATTTAAAAACTTACTTTAATACTATCACTATTTTAATGTTGCTATGGTCGAAGTATCACAATCTTCATGTTGATTTTAGAAGTACAAACGAATCAAATTGAATAATTTAAAATTATTAATATTTGAGTTTGAATTTGAAATATATATGTGATATTTAAATTTAATTCGAAATTTGAAAGTATAAATAATTTTGACTCGAGCTTGATTCGAAATAAAATTTGAACTCAAGTTTGATTCGAATTATTCAAACCTTGATTTGAGTAAAATCAAATTATAGTTCGAAATAACATAAATTTGAGTTCGGTTCGAATTATTCGAACCCTAATTTCAGCATATTTAAATTAAAATAATATAAAAATAATCATAGTTCGATTCGAGTTCAGCTCACGAGCGGCTCGCGAACAATCAAACAAAATATTATGAATTCGAATTTGACTTGAAAAAAAATAATCGAACATGTTCGAGTTCAGTTCAAATTCGATAATTTTGAATACGAATAAAATATTTTTTGAGCCGACTTGAAAAGTTCACGAACATATTTGATTTGTTTGCACCTTTAGTTGATTTCATCAAAACACTCCCACCTTAGTGTTATTTTAGTCAAAATATTGCCCCTGAGGCTATGGTGCATCGGTAGGATGTCCAGGTTGTCTCCAAAGTACTCGTAATTCGATCCTCAATTATGGCGAATTTGTAAGATTTTTTCCTCTAAATGAGACGTGCAACCAAATGATGTTGGACTTTTGGGCCGCCCATCGCATGCACTTCCTGATTTACCCTGATGATCGGTGAAAAACTTCCGTAAAATCATATCGATCTCAAATTCACTTGTTATCTAATTCATCATTTTTTAGTTAAAATATCACTACTTTAGTATTGATTTCTTCAAAGCATCACTATCTTAGTATTGATATTTCAAAGTATCACCATTTTAATATTGATTTCTTCAAAATATCGTTACACTACCTTAGTGTTAATTTCATCAAAACATCCACTAAAAAACCTCCTGAGGACGAATTTTGTGAAGAATTTTATCAAAAAATTTGTCACAAAATATTTTTGGAACAAAATTAGCGATGAATATATTTTCATCGTAAATAACTCGTCGCTGAAATTTATGATGAAAAATAAAAATTCGTCACAAAATTTACAAAAAAAATATTTATTGGTCGCAAAATCATCGTTGATCTGAGACGAAACTGAGTTCGTCGCAGATTAGTGATGATTTTTACAACAAATTTTGATAAATTTTGTGACAAACTTTTTGTCACTGATTAGGGACGAAAAAAATTATTTGTCACAGATTAACAATGAATTTTGTGACGAATATTGATAGATTTTGCGACAAATTTGTTTGTCGCAAAATTTGTCGCTGATTAGGGACGAAAATCATTTCGTCACTAATCTACGACGAATTTTGCAATGAATTAGATTTTGCGATAAATTTTTTTGTCACAAAATTTATTACAAAATCATAATTTCTCCAAACACACAAATCTACAAATCTATTCTATCGTTCATACATATAAACATGTATAACAACATAACATATTCCACTCAGGACCGATTGTTGGCTAGTACATTGAGTGTCATGATCATGAGATATGAGGGTTAAATCTTGAATAATAATCAGGTTCCTATCTTCCTCCATATATCGATCACTATTCGAGCTAGTAACCACTTGTGAATTACCTCCACTATATTGGTCCAAGGACGAATTGACGGAGATGCTGGAGACGAACGTTTCGTCTTTTGTCATCATATATAACAATATAACAAAATCAAAAACATATCATCCAATACATATAACAACATAACATCCAATATGTATAACAACATATATATATAACATCCCATATATATATATATATATATATATATATCAAAATGATAAATCATACCTGACAAATCCAATACATCGTACACCTACAAATTTCAAACCAAAGTCAATCTAATCATCACATACATTGTTCCAACATCAAACTAGACAATGTAACAAAAAATAAATAAACAAACATCACATACTTCCTCTTCTCCTTTTTCTTAATCTTCTTTTCCTGCGTGCATCAGAAACAACAAATATTAATAAAACCAAATGTATATTGTTCAAATCAACATCAATATTTCATTCCTGAATATCATATACTTTCAGGTGGTAGTTCGATCTACAGGCAAATATTAATAAAATCAAATATATATTATTCATAAACCAACATCAATTTCCAACAAGAGAAAGAAGAGTAGTTATCAAACTAGGAAATACAAAAACAATCTACAGGACAAAAAGTTAATCGAGAATGATATATTCTAAGAAAACTGTGTCCGTCGTGACTTTTAAATATTGTTGGAGGAGACGAATTTATTTTAAAAAATAGACGTCAATCGTGACCTCTAAATATTGTCGGAGGGATCAATTTATTTTAAGAAAACTGCGTTGAATGCAAGCTTCGACTTCTACTCGACGGTTTCTAGTCGGGAAATTTTTACTCGGAAAAATTTTCTAGCCGGGAATTCGTCCAGCCTGCAGTCGGGAGTCGAGAATTTTTAAGCAGCCTGGTCTTTCCAAACAATACTTTTTTTCCTGTTTTACAATATGAAATTATGAACGTAAGTCATTTCGATAGATAAATTTGTAAACGACACATCAAGTTAAAAAAACACCGGCTTGATCGATGGTTGTATTGGCAACACATGCTAAATCACTCAAAAGCCCCAAACATGAAAAACAACATTGACAGGTATATTCTGAGAATCAAAGCAAAAGGATGGAAATTTCATACAGAGCAGCACAGATTGAGCAAAAACGAAGTCAGAAGACATGCCCTCAAGTATACGTCTGTATACCCGCTACCACCAAAGGACATGCGCACTGAATCAAAGGCTACAACGAACCCCCTGCACACCAGCTGCCACCGGATCCGGCCTACGCGCTTCCCTACGCCGACGGGGGACTCTCGAGGCTGGCCGCGATCACTTGGCCGTAGTCGCGCCAGGCAGCGAGCGCTGTGTAAGGGAGGGGAGGGGAGGGGAAAAGAATTGGAGCTTACCGGAGGAGATCAGCGTGTTTCACGAGTTAGAGAGAATCGACGACGGCTGAAGCAATTCATGCGAGCGGGAGAGATTGGAAATTTAGGGTTAGGAGAGGGATTTAAATCCATGAATCAACAACGAATTCATGAATCAGCGACTAATTCATAATTCGCCTTTGATTGAGCGACGAATATATATTCGTCGCTGTAACGTTCAAAATTTATTTGTTCAATGAATCCTTAGTTTATCGCTAAATCAATGATGAAAATTGAAATTTATCATTAATTTGTGATAAAATCTACGACAATATTTTTTATTCCTAATTTTATGATAAATTTTTTTATTGTTAATTTCATTATTGTTTTACGAGGATATTTTTTTATCATTATTTTCGTTATCGATTTACGATGAATTAATTTCGTCACTAAAATTCATCCTTAAATAAGAGTCTTTTTAGTGATCACTAACTTGATTTGATTTCATCAAAACATTGTCACTTTAAAACTAATTTCATTAAAGCATTACCGTCTTGATGTTATTTTTGTCAAAACATTACTACTTTATGAAAACGATTGATTCATGACCTCTATCAATTTAGAAAAATTATTTTTTAAAAAATAATCTTTATTTTTAAGATAATTCAAAAGCATTTAAATTATAAATGAATTTTAATCAAAATTTATTGATAAATTTAAATAAATCAAATTTTAATTTAAAATTTATTTAGTAAATTCCTTTCATTGAGTTTCATCACTCAAAAATTGTCTATTTGATGCAGACAATGTACACATCTAGATAGGATTCTATACGCCTAGGGCATAGCGCAGTTGGTTCTCAGAAGATAGAATTATTTCCTTAGGCACGAGTATTTTAAATCACGGGTTGACGACAGTCACTGAATACCTTCCCTCTTGAGGGCCTGTTGCGTATCTGATTTACTTACCTAAATCTTGTTATGGGACCAGTATCACTTAAGGTAAGTGAAATCATTTTTTATTTTTTTTTTGCTTCCCTGGATAGATTTGATACATTGGAACCAGCTTCCTAAACTTTCAGAAGATACGATCAACTTTGGTCACAAGTTTTGTAACCCTCATCGTTTGTCAATATGGATGTCGTTCCAACAAAAGATGTTATTTTTGACGAGGCAATTCTTGTTACGTCCCGAGAATATATTTATCCGTCAAAAAATGAATAATACATTCTTTGTAATAATTACAAATTTCTTGGTACACAGTCACAATACAAATAATAATATTATACCTCATTCGGATATTCACAATCACGCAGTGTATAAGACAAAAATACCCTACCCGGATATGCACAACTACGCAGTGTATAAAATAAAAATTCAAACAACATAAACAATAATAATGATCTACACGATCAGAAAATCAAAATATACTATTGCGAGTTTGCTCGACTTAACACTCTGAAATATATTATCGAATGAAATACCAATAACAAGGTACATAATAAATAATACAACATCAAATATATAAATATATGCGGAAGCAGATAGCTGAAACAAACCAAAAATAGATTTGTAGCTCGATGTGAGTGGGACGACATGGACAGATATCCTTCGAACGACCCAATTATAAACCTGCTAACAAGAAAAACAACAAGAGAAAGCAGGGGCGGTGAGTATAAAGGAATACTCAGCGGGTATAAGACAGATAGTGCATGAACAATAACAAGTACAGTAATTCAAAGATATTCAGGAATTCAAAGATATACAGTCTCACAGAAGAATATACTCACCATCATATAATAACACCCGTATGCCACTACTATACACGCACCCTACTCAACTGTACATAGTATCAAGAGTAGTGTCAATAATATAGAATATGGGTACAACATCTCACATGCATATATCTTCAATAATCAAAATAAGTACAACATCTTCAATGCATGTACCATCAATAACTAGCATAAGTACATCTCATATGCGTATATCGATACAAGTAACAGTAATTGGGGTCTCGTATGTGAGAGCAATGCTCCATCACAGGATATACAAACGACCAAGACACCCAGCTCGTCAGCTATGGACTGCGGCAGAAACGCTCTACCACGATACTCGTGGGCAGTCCGTAAATGTCAATGTCCCTGTTTGCGGCAGAAACGCTCTACCACGAATGGTCTCGTGGGCAAACAGGAGGTAGCTATCTAGCTATGGGTTGTGGGAGAAACTCTCTATCATGTATGACCTCGTGGGCAGCCAGGGTGTAACCCAAATAGTAACATGTTTACGACTAGTTCACACCCAAAGAGAGCCCTGGTTGCTAGCCCATGTATCTCTGTGATGCTACGACTAGCTCATACCCGAAGGGAGCACTGGTCACTAACATACATGCATCATCGATACTATGACTAGCTTATACCCGAAGAGTGTATTGGTCGCTAGCATACATACATTATCGATGCTACTACTAGCTCATACTCGAAGGAAGCACTGGTCGCTAGCATACATGCATCATCGATACTATGACTAGCTCATACCCGAAGGGAGCAGTGGTCGCTAGCATACATGCATCATCGATGCCACGACTCACTCAATCAACCTAATGGGAGACATAGTCGATAGCATACATGCAAAACCGTGGTGATAGATAGACAAATAAATCTACCGTCACATATGTCTAACTACATAAATGTACTCAGCTACATCCATGAAGACATACTAATCATGCTACATGTCACACGCGTGTAAATAACTACAAATCAGATATAGAATCTACATATATGAAACAACAATTGGTACACGCTACACACGTGTCCACATATATAACTATATGGTATAAATGAAACAAAAGCTATCCAGTATGTATAAATGTATGTCACATGCGTGGCTATCACTACATGATCATTAACATGATTCTAAGGTACACGTCACACACATGTACACAATTACATGACCCGAATAATTGAATCTATCATGTGAACATAAACACATATCACATGCATGTCAAATAACTATATGATTACCCAATCATACACATGTTCCTATTGTGCACACCATACATGTGTACATACTACATAATAGGAAAATAAATGAGACTGCATGAATATAAACCAATCATCTCTAAGTACAAGCAGACAAATATCAAACTCATATGGCAAGTGAATAGAATCAAGATAATCACTGCGACTATATCAAAGACAATATATCATGCACCAAGATCAATTACTATAAAAAATCAAGCAAGAAATACCCGTCTCCAATTAGGTCATGACGAATAATCCTCAAGTCCAAGTATCTATCCCGAATTAATTCCTGCATCATAGAAACATAAATTAAAATCTAGTTCCACTACGAATCCAAGGACTAAAACAAATCCTAAACTATTTAGGGAAATCCTAATTGGATCAGCCCTAATCCCCACATCAATCCTCTTAAGTCCAATCCATAAAAATGAATTTTCTACTTGATCCATTTTAAAACCATTCTACATCTTCCAAAACCGAACCCCCATCCTTAGTAAAACTCAACTACACCATCAACCACATATTTAATCCCTCTTAGTCAATTACCATCTTCTATTTCTTTTTTTTTTCAAAGAATTCATACTACAAAAAAAAAATGGATAGCGAGATTAACCCAAACAACATGCTATAAACAAACCCTAATCATATCCCATATCTTAAATCGAATTTTAATACATTACTCATCAATTTTAGTATCAAATTTTACTTCAACTTTTAACCTGACATCCTTTAATTATAGATGTAGATATATCTATACATATGAAGATCAATTTAATACTACCCTCCAAGATCACTATTCTATTTAACTCAACCTAAACATACAATCAACAAAACAAACCACCAATTAATGAGGAACACCCCAAAATATCAAACCCTAATAAAGTGTTTACCGCCTTCAACAACCATGGTGTTCTGTGGCAGAAGAGATTGGTCAAAAATTGAGATTTCTTCCTCCCCCTGATCAGAATCCAAATTCAGCCCCCCTCAATAGCTAAACTAAATTTCTAGGAAAAACTTCAAATCAAGCCTTACCCTTATTCCGATGTGTTTGTCGGAAATCAATCAGAGGTGACCGGAGCTACTTGTGGCAGACGCTACTTCAGCCATCACACACACACCAAATCTGGACGACACTATGGAAGATCGGAGCTAAGGATTCAATGGTCCAGATATGAAGAATGACAACCCAATTCAGTGGAAGAAGAAGAAGAGAAAGGGGATTCTGACCATGGTTTGACCGGCGGCAAAGGGGGCTTGGTCGGAGCAGTAGAACCACCGACAACAATGGTTCGGGGTTGATCTCCAATAGGAACAAGGATTCCATGTCTAGCCACAATAATGAAACCAGATCCAGGGCAAATCCAAGCCGATAAAGGAGGAAACAACAATCAAGTTAGGGGAAGAATTGGCCACTACCGGCTATAGATCTAGGCTTGGACGACGGCGGTGGAGTGGAACATGGCTTGGCCGACAGTGGTGGAGTAGATTGGGGCTTCATCGACGGCGGGAGTGGATCAAGAGATCGACTTTGAGAGGAAGATGAGAAGGGTGTCGGCCGAGAGAGATGAGTTCGGGTAAGCTTAAGAGATGAGTTTTTTTTTAAAGAGCTCAACTTAGGTTTAGAATTAAACTTTAGGTTAATTAAACCTAACCTTAGATTAATTGACCCAATCAACTCCCATTTAATTGATATTCCAAAACGGCCTTCCAACAGCTTATTATTTATATCCCCGTGAATTCCTCAAATTAGCTCTGATTAAATCTCAGAAAATTTCTAAAAATCCCCAATTTTTTAAAAACTTATTCCTCGGTTAATGCACATTATTTTATATTACTTTATTTGCTGTTTTTAACAAATATTGTTATGTTAGTTGGAGATTTGAGTTTTATACCTACAGAGTTTATCATATGTACGGTACCTAATCATATATATACATGGTAGAGTTTTTTCTATGAGACTGTATGTACCTTGATCCTTTACTGTATATTTATCATGCACTATCCTCCTTATACTCGCGGAGTCATTTGGACTCACTTCCCTTTTTATTGTGTCTATTGTTTCCAGGTATGAGTTAGATGATTTACATTGACGCCGGGAGATCTTGTCTTCCTGCCCTACATCACATGGAGGATCTTGTTTTTTCATATTTTTGGTTATTTCATTTGTGTTTTCTTTTATTTTTCGCACTTATATTGTAATAAGTGAACTATTATGGGATTTTCGGACTTTCTATCTGGTATTTGTGTTGGACTGTTTTGAGTATTGTTAAGTCGTGCCGACACACACTTTATGTTTTTACTTGTTTATGGTTGTTTTCTTGGATGTTGTCCTGTTTTTTGTTGATATAATTGCGTGGATTTTGATTTTATTATCAATTACGTGGTTTTGTACTAGGAATATGTGATTGTTACAAGGGGAGTGTTGTCCATTTTTCAACGGATAAGTATACTCTCGGGACGTGACTGAATCAAGGGGCCCAACACTAGCTAGTGGCTGCATCAGCTAGAGAAGAGGGGGTCGGCGATGATTTCTAGGGCAGTGGTAGGTGGTGTCGTCGGGAGGGGCAGAGAGCTGACTGGATTGGGGAAAATGGAGAATCGCGATCTAGGGCAGAGGGGGTTCAGTGGATGTTCCTCATATGAGGAAAAAAGAGAAATGCCTGGGCTCTCCAGTCGCCAGCTGGCCCTGGCAGCGATCGCCGGTGTCGATGGGGAGACGACGTTGATTGATGTCGAGAGGAGGGATGAAGCTCGAGTGAAAATATGAAGAGAAAGAAATAAACTTAGGGTTATATAATAAAAACCTAAGTTAATTCTCTTATCAACTCCTCATTTAAATGGGTTATCTAAACAGGCTTTTCCTCAAGGCTAACCCATTTATCCCTGTGAACTTATCATTTAGCTCCATTTAAATCCAAATAAATTCCTAAAAATTCCCAATAAATTTCTATAAATTTATTTATCTGTTTAAGCTCATTATTTAGCTATTTTTAATTGTTATATTTAACACTAACATTAAATTAAATGAATAATAAATTAAAAATAAATTAAAAATTAAATTAAATTAAATTAAATTATTTTAAATTAAAAATTAAATTAAATTAAATTAAAGAAAATTAAAAATTCAATTAAAGAAAATTCAATTAAATATTAAATTAAAATTTAATTAATAATAAAATTCAATTAAAAATAAAATTCAATTAAGATTAAATTAAAATTAAAATTAAATTAAAAATAAAGTAAAAAATTAAATTAAATTAAATTAAAAATAAAAAATAATTTATTAATTCAGATTGATTTAAACATAATTTCAATTCAACTGAATCAAAGATTCAAAATTAAAGATAAAATATGGAATGTATAATTCAAGCGGAGTTGGCAAATTAGTTGTCACTTCTATAACTTAAATTGCATATCTATCTACGTGACAGGACTATTAAATTTGGGATAGTTCTAATTTATTAAATAGTATTAGAGAAGATTGGGATGATAATATGTTAGGAAAGTTCTGTCAATGCATGTCTAGGAAGAATCATATATGTTCAACCTGGTGCAATCGACTTAGCGGAACAATCTTAAGCTACCCTAGTTCAATCTAAACTAGTTAGACCAAGGTTTAGTATTAAGTTCTTTGAGCAAAACTATTTGAAAAGCTTTGTTGTAGATACGTGGTTACTTTAATGATGTCCAAGTGACTCACCATCGTCAAAAGTTTATTCAAAGAATGCTTGCTTGTTGGACCCAAAACTAAACTTGAATTTAACACAAGTTAAAACAATCCCAAATAAATAACTTCATTCATCTCACAAAACTATATGTTTATCTTGGTTGAAAAATTAGACTGGTTAGATGATTAAGGCTAAATAAATTTAAAACTTAATTAAATTTAAAATGTTAATTAAATTCAAAACTTAATTAAATTTAAAATTTTAATTAAATTCAAAACTTAATTTCAAACTTAATTTAATTTAAAAACATAATGCAATTTAAAACTTAATTTTTAAAACCCTTTTAAAAATTATTTTAAAAACTATTTTAAAAACTATTTTAAATCATTTAAAAAACCCTTTTAAAAATCCTTTTAAAAACCTTTTTTTTAAAACTATTTTAAATCATTTAAAAAACTCTTTTAAAAATCCTTTTAAAATTATTTTTTAAAAATCATTTTAAAAATCATTTTAAATCATTTTAAAAACTCTTTTAAAAATACTTTTAAAAACCTTTTTTAAAAATCATTTAAAAAACTCTTTTAAAAATCATTTCAAACTTATTTTAAAAATCATTTAAAAACTATTTTCTAAATCATTTTAAAACTATTTCAAAATTATTTTAAACCTTTTAAAAACTCTTTTAAAAACTCTTTTAAAAATCATTTCAAAACCATTTAAAAAAACTCATTTTGAAAACTTACCAAACATGAACTAATTAATATACCAAACTTGAACTAATTAACAAAACAAACTTACACTAATTAGCAAACAAAATTTAAACTAATTAACAAACTAATCAACAAACCAAACTTAAACAATTTAGATTTAATTTAAAATGACATAATTCAAAATAAAATAATAACTAATCAGTTCTAAAAATTATTCACATAATCCTAATAAGAAAAGTTCTAATAATAAAAAATCAATACTATCATTTTTACTAGCCTATGATTTACAAGAGAAATCATGTACCTATAGTTTTAAGAAATAATTGCGTCTCACAATACTTAGATTTAACTTGATTGTGTTTAATTCACTTAGAGTGGGTAAGATGCTAAGAAAAAAAATGGATAATATTTTTGAAAACTTAAAATTAGTTTCAAAATATTAGTTGGGTATATATATATACCCTTAAAAATTATTGACCAAACAACTAAATTTATAGCATATTAAGGTCAACTAGATCCCTTAGACACATAGGTATGTCTTCCTTGTAGGTAACAAGGATGTACTTGTAAGTATCCCTGGATAGTTTTGATGTGATTAATCAAGTTAGGTTAGGTCTTGTGGTATTTGATCATTGTGTCGAAGTGTGCAGGAACTTAGTAACGCAAGAAGTCGAGCGGAAGAAGAAGCGGACGAGAAGGATGGTACGGGAAGCGAGTCGACATGTCACGCCCCGGGAGGATATTTATCCGACGAAAATCAGACAACACCTCCCCTGTACGACTGACAATATCCTGAATACATAATAATAATCCACATACATCAATACCCCACACGGGTATACACATCCACACAGTATGTTAAACAACAAAAATACCTTACTCGGGTATGCACAACTACGCAGTGTATAATGTGACATAAATAACCAGTATAAAACGATAAGCATGATCTACACGACCAGAAAACCAAACTTTCCCATTTGCGAGCCGACCCAGCTTTAACACCAAGTACACTATCGAAAACACATCCGAAAACCAGATACAAATAAATAAATACAATACATGAGAAATAAGCAAATGCGGAAGCTAAAACAAACCGAAAACATTCGAGATAAATTCAAGGCTCGATGTGATAGGGACAGTGCTGGCAGTTATCCTCCAAGCGACCCAATCAACAACCTACTAATAAGGAAACAACAAAAGAGAGCAGGGGCGGTGAGTACACAGGAAATACTCAACGGATATAAGATAGATAGTGCATGAACAAAACAAGTATAGTAACTCAAGAATGTACAAGAAACAAAAAGGTATACAGTCTCACAAAAAGAATCAACTCACTATCATATGCTAATAATATCCGTATGCCACTACTATACATGCACCCTACTCAAACTATAAATAGTATAAAGAGTAGTGCCAATAATACAAAATATGGGTACAACATCTCACATGTATGTACCATCCATAACCAGCATAAACATCGTATCTCATATGCGTATTTCGATACAAGTAACAGTAATGATCTCGTATGTGGGAGCAACGCTCCACCACAGGGTATACAAATGACCAAGACACCCATCTCATCAGTTGTGGACTGCGGGACATACACTCTACCACGTTACACGTGAGCAGTCCGTAAATGTCAGGGTCCCTGTCTGCGGGAGAAACTCTCTACCACGAATGACCTCGTGGGAAGATAGGAGGTAGCTATCTAGCTAGGGCTGCAGGAGAAACTCTCTGCCATGTATGACCTCGTGGGAAGCCAGGGTGTAACAACCCAAATAGTAGCATATACGACTCACTCAACCAACTAATTGGGAGACATAGCCGATAGCATGCAATGCAACATCGAGATGCTACAACTCACTCAACCAACCTAATGGGAGACATAGTTGATAGCTTACATGTATATCGTGATGCTACGACTCACTCAACCAACTCAATGGGAGACATAGCCTATAACATACATGTATCTCCGTGGTGATAGATAGACAAGAAGTACATATACCCTCACACATGTCTATCTACACTAATGTACTCAGCTACATCCATGCAAACATTATAATCATGCTACATGTCACCCACATGTAAATAACTACAAATCAGATATGATAATCTCTATATGCAATATCATCCATGGTACACATCATACATGTGTCCACATAAATATCTACATGATATAGAATGAATCAAAAACTATCAAGAATGTATAAATGCACGCCACACGCATGTCTATCACTACAAGATCATAAACATGATTCTAAGGTACACGTCACGCACATGTACACAACACATGACCCGAATAACTAAATCTATCGCGTGAACATAAACACATGTCAATACATATCCAATATCTACATGATTATCCAATAATACACAAGTTCCTATTGTGAACACCATACACATGTACACGCTACATAATAAAGATCATGTAGACTGTATGATCATAAAATTGAGTAAATTAGGTGCAAGTAGCCAGTATCAAGCTTAAGTAAAAGTTACAACTAGAGTCAAGGTAATCAGGAGTGGAGAAGAAACAGAAGAAGACAAAGAGGCGGCGGTGGCTCCGGAGACGTTGGCTGGCAATCAGTTGAGGAGATGCGAAGTTTGGCAACCACCTCTGATCAGTAGCATCGGCGTCGCATAGAAAGGAAGAGAGGAGAAATCGGGAGCAGGCGACAGTAGAAAAGGAAAATCGCGAGATCGAGTTCAAAGAGGAATAGAGAAGGTATCGGTTGAGAGGAAGAATTTGATAAGCTTATAAGAGATGGGATTTTAAATAACTCAACTTAGGTTTTTAATTATTAAACCCTAGATTCATAAATGAA
>JBBUKS010484939.1:0-16072 GCA_038050645.1 Hedychium gardnerianum
TTCTAATCAGTGACTGCTACTTTAGCATGTATCCTATGACTATGGATGATTCGATCTATGGAGCATAACTAGGAAAGTGACTGATCAGAATGAATAGATTCTAGTTAAAAAAAAAGATTAAAAGAGATTTACATCTTTAGCATTTATTCACTAGTCGACCAGTTATATTTTTTGTTGAGTACATAGCATATGATTGTGAATAATTATATTGATTGGAGATATTGAACATGCTCTTGACATAATAGTCATTACGAAGGATTATAGATGTTCATATTGATGTAAATGATTTAATCTGGGATAAAAGCAAGATGTTGATGTCTCTGATTCATTCTATAGAGCAGTTAAGTTAAGTGTAACAACTTTCTTAACATTAATTGCTCAGTGTGCTTACTGTTGCATCAACCATTTTTCCTAAAGTATGATTTGAATGTTCTAATATGGTCTTTGTGACTAAATAATTCTATTGGTCTTTGTGACTTGATTTTTATTTAGTCTTTGTGACTAATTGGTATTTGTGACATGATTCTGACTTAGTCTTGGTGACTTGCCTTGGACGAGTGAGAGATGTTAGTAATGGCAGACGTGAGCATGCCCATATCTCAGTGGGATAAAATGTCCATCTTACCCCTGGTAGCATTCCCATTATAAAAGGAGCGTCCAAGGGTGATAAAAGGGATCTGGAATTTGTGAGATTAGTTATCACCAAGAAAAAAAGGACATTCATTGGTGAAAGGATTTGGTTCGTGAATCTATCGAGGAGGTTCATTGTAATCTTCACGCCAACGGCAAGAGTTATCTTCCCTCCGAATCTTCCTCTACAACATCAAAGTATGATTTGTTTCGTACAAAAGTCTTTTATAATTCCTACAGAAAGAGTGGGTAGGGGAGCCTACAATCCAACAGGCGGAACTGCAGATGCTGCGTCGAGCATGGGGAGGATGGCAAGGAACCCGAGGGTGTGGGTCCTGGGTTCCGCCGCAGCCTCCAACGTGGTGGCGCAACAACCCATCGTGTCGTTCCTGGTGTTCCCGGAGGCTGCTCAAGGAGAAGGAATGCGTGACAGGCACCTGCACTGTTGGTTTACCACGCGGTTGCTCAATGACCTGTTCCGTATCTAGGGACGTGGCGGTTGCGCGTGTGCGGGCCCCTACAGCTAACGCCTCCTTGGCATCGATCACCGCTGATCCAAAGTTATCCAATCCGCCATTGAAATAGTTAGATTTAATGACCGTAAAATTAGGAATACAGTAATCCATAGCAATTTATTTCATTTAATAAAAAATTATTATATAAAATAATATTTTAAAAATTACTATTACATAATATTTTTTTTGAAAAAAAAAATCTCTAGAGTTATGAAGGAATCAAACCCGGGTGGACTCGAGTGAGCTTTGCGTACTACACCTCGTAGGAAGAAATGGAGTTTGTGCTCGATGCCATAGAGTTTGTGGCAGAACATGGTAGCAAATTTCTTCCACTTTATAGTTTCGATTGGAAGACAGGGAATTGGGAATTCATGCACCATGAACATGTCCTGCTTCCCATGAAATCAAAGGATGAAGACGATGAAAGTTACTATGGCAAATCATATGAAGATCTCCTCAATTTTGCCAATGTAATTGTCGATTCCCTACCAAGTGGCGCGTTCGATAGATGCATTATTCCGGAGGCCATCGATCCTGAGTTGTTCGATTTCATGTTGTAATACACACACATGCTCACCATGCTCATGTAAATTTCACTTGTGAATATTACTACAGTGCAATAACTTGTATCATCTTCTATTGCAATAATTTGCAATAATTCCTATTTCAGTCAAATAGGAATTTAGCATGAAAATAGGATCGAGATACAGGCCAATGTATCCTAATATCTCTCGTCGTTCTACTTGTCTCATCTTCTACCAATTGAAAAAAACAAAACAAAAATGTTACTTGCAGTTCTATTCACCAACATCGAAGGGAACATTCTTGTCGAACGGTAAGCTTTCTATTTCTTTTTCGTTCACTTCGTCCCGATTAACTCCTCTTTAGGAGATAAAAAGAAGGCAAGATGATCGCAATGCAGCTTCCATGGAGTTCCTGCAGAGGAGAGGCTCCATTGGAGATCTTTCTTGGTAAAGCTCGGAGCCGACAATCTCAGAAGAGCCAAAAGTGAAGAACTTTTTGTTGCTACACACAAGTTTGTAAATAACCTTTATGTTTACTCTCGAAGAGAAAAAATTGAATCAATGATCGAATCATATAGTGTTTAAACTTTCGACATCTTGCAGATCCGTCTATATTGTGTATACCATGCTGGGGGATGTCTCGATATTTATAGTTGGCAAGGACGAGTACGATGAACTAACTTGTAAGTTCTTGTGAATCAATTAACAATAGCATTAAGATCCTTAATTTCGAGATGAGGCATTTTATAGATCATTCATTTTTATTGTTTATTTTGATTCAAGTGTCTGAAGTGATGTGCACGATAGTATCATCCGTCAAGGATGTTTGCAATAGGACGCCTACCGAGCGTTTGTTCCTAGACAAATACGGGAAAATTTGTCTTTGTCTTGATGAAATTGTTTGGAAGGTACGGAAATCATATGAATAAACGAACAGGTGTTAGTGTAGTTTTTTTTTTTTTTTACTTCTTTGATACAATTGTTTTGTTTTTTTATCTGAAGGGGATGCTCGAAAATACAGACAGGACCAGAATCCGAAACCTAACAAGGCTAAAACCCCCAACCGATATCTAAAGAGGATGCTACTATCACATTCGAAGTTCACCGAGATTTTTCTTCAGTGTGATTCCTTTGGAATTGTGTAACAATTGCGCAGCCCATATTACTTGAGTTTGCTTTGTTAATTATTCGAATCCAAGGTTGCAACAAATGAGGTACATTCTTCTCTTACAATCATATAAATCGAAAAGAATTTTTGTTGTCGACTTCTATCAGTCCAAAGCATGCATGATGTTGTGAATTTTATCTTAAATCTTAGACGACTGATGGAGAATGGAGCTACAGACCAAAATGTTTTCTTTGGGGATCAATTTGATATATCATATTTAATAAAAAAAAAGTATAGATAATTTATCTATGTAAAATTGATTAGTAAACTTAACTTGCTAGAGACTCAGTTAAAAGAATCTAATTAAGATTGAGAGAGCTTGAGAGATTAAAATGTAAAGAGTGATTATTATTTTTAAGTACGATTTAAATGAAGGAAAATGAGTAATTTATAGGCCTCTTCTTCTATAGTGAACGATGTACATCTAGAAAGCTTTTTCAAAATATCAATATTTTCATAAGAGAAGATTCTAGAGAAATATCTAGAATGCTCTCCGAGAAAATCTAGAAGAAAAATCATGAGCCAAGATCATAGGTCAAGAGGGTGAGCCAAAGAGTGGATCAAGAAACTCTCCTACGCTTAAAATTTGATAAGTTGTGACATTCTTCCTCACTGAAGCTCTTGATATCCTCAATATATTCTACGGTGCTTGGTATGTTTGGTGAATTTTCAATATTTCACCTGAGTGTAAGTAGATTCTTCTACTTTATCAATATTTATTGTAGTTTGAAATCCTTTTCCTTTGATGATCTTAAGTCCAATAAATTAAGTTTGGACACGTTATGGTTCCAGGACCAAGCCTAACTCGATATAAATTAAATATCATATAAATAAATTAAATTTAAGTCCAACTCAAACTAAGCTCAAGCTCTTATAGATTTTTTAATTTAATTTATTTTAAGTTCAATTTAATATGACTTATATATATATATATATACTACTCACTCATATGTGCCCGCCTGTGAGCATCTATCACCGTGGCATATCCCAGTTAGCTTTGTTTTATTTTTTATTTTTTATTTTTAATTTCTTTTTCTTGAGCGACAAAACTAAGTTTTCCCTCGTGACCACTCCGTCATCCGTCCCTCGTCGCAAGCCTCTATTCCCGTCCTTTGATGCGAGCATCTGTCCTTGTCCCTCGCCGCAAGCCTCCATCCCCATCCCTCGCCATGAGCCTTTGTCCCTCGCCGCGATGCTTCGTCGCTTGTCTAATTTCAAGTACCTTATGCTCCAATTTTTTCCCAATTCGAAAGTACTTTTATGCTTCGATTTTTTTTCAATTCCTTTGCACTTTTGTTCTCCGATTTTCTAAATATGACATTCCCATTAATGGAAGAAAATGGTGGTGATGATCAGCTATACATTTTCCAAGTTATAGAAAATCAAAAACCAAAAAATTGGGATGGAATTCACATCACTAGAGGAGATATTTTCGTTCTATAACCAATATGCACGAGAAACTGAATTTAGTGCAAGAATAAGCAATAGCAAGAAAAATAAGAGGACAAATGAAGTTGTTTGGAAAAAATTGTACGTTTTAAAAAAGGACATATAGACCAAATACGAGGTGATCAACGAACAAGGGAAAGAGTACATGAAGAAGTTAGAACTGGTTGTAAGTCAAAGATTTCACTTGTCAAGAAACAAACTGGACCTAATTGGTGGTCACTAATTAACTTCATGGAAAGTCATATTCATTCACTCTCGACTCCTTCAAAGGTGCATTTGTTACGCTCACATTGTAATCTTCCAGCAGCAAAGAAAGCACTGACTCAATAGTTTTCAGAGGTCAATGTGTCAACTTGTCAACAAATGCGATTATTGGAGACTGAGCATGTAGGTTACATAGAAAGATATATTAGAAACTTTGAGAATGAGCTAAGGGATGAATCGATGTCGAAACACTGATCGAGTTATTTACACCTGAGAAAGAGAAGAATTTAATATTTTTCTTTGATTACGGGACTGATTCAGATAACAGATTTAGTAAGTATTTTTTTAGCGAATCATCTATCAAGGAGGGCATACAGTGTATTTGGTAATATAGTTGTATTTGATATAACATATAATACCAACAAATATGGATTAATTTTTGCACCATTTGTAGGATTTAATCATCATCATCAGACAATTATTTTTGATTGTGCCTTTATTAATGATGAGAAAACTAAATCTTTTGTTTAGTTGCTTAACAAGTTCATAGAAGTCATGCCTAAAGGTGCACCAAACGTGATCATTACTGATCTGGATCCTACTATGACGAAAGTTATTTCATAAGTTTTTCCTCAAATAGTGCATCAATATTATTTGTGGCACATACTGAATAAATTTTCAGATAAATTACACCTTTTGACTTTTCAAAACTACTATCAAAATATAAAGAATGACATTGAAAATTATACAACACTTGATGAATTTAAGAAGTTATGGGAAGAGGTTATCAAGTGTGCTAACTTGGAGAAAAATGATTGGTTGTCATTGATGTATGAATTGTGACACAAGTGGGTGCCAACATATTTTAGACATGTATTTTGTACTGGAATGTCAATCAGTCAAAGATTTGAAAGCTCACATTCATTTTTCAAGAGGTATGTCTCAAATAAGAACTCATTGATGGATTTTATCACCCATTTCAATAGGGCACTCAGACACTAAAGATACAATGAGTTAGTTGCTGACCATATTGATATGAATGAGCATCCCAAGATCAAGACAAACTGACCAATGAAAACTCAAATGGTTGCGCTATACACGAAAAAGAAATGGGTGGAGTTTTAAAGTGAAATGAGTGAGAGTCATGGTTATTATGTGTAATAAGCATCTATAGGAGTTGAGTTAGTGGTTTACCATGTAATGAATTTTCAAAGTTGTTCTTTCTCCAAACTAAGGGTGCTCACGCATGTCAAACAGAGGGACTACATATCGTATAGTTGTAGAAAATTTGAATTCGAGGTCATTCCATGCAGGCATATGTTAGCTTTTTTCGTATCAATCAAGTGTTTCAATTGCCTGATAAGTATATACTCAAACGATGGACACGAGATACAAAGGTTGGAGCAATATATGCTATGGGGGAGTAAAATTTCATCGATGATCCAGAAAGATTTTTGATGTCAAGACACTCGAGGTTATTCTATAAGGCATCAGTATTAATTGATGATGCATCTTTGACTGATGAGGGGACAAGCTTCTTGGATGAACAATTCGATTTAATCTATAGCGAAATACAAGAGATGAACATTAGTAGAACATTCACAAATGAAAGTCAAATGAAGAAATCCATGGATGAAGCCCCTGGTATTATTGATCCTTCTTCAGTAAGAACAAAGGGATGTGGAAAGAGATTGAAATTATCAAAGGAGAAGTCAACATCAAAGTCTAGGCTATGTCATGGATGCGGGCATCGAGGTGTGTCACATGACAAGCGCAACTGTCTAATTTTACAACAAGGGTATGTGCCGATTAATTATGTATTTGTATTATAATTTTTTTTGCAACCCAATTAATTTTATTAAATTTTGTAAATATGATGATGTGTCGATTGTCAAATCAACTATAGATAATCATCATAACAACGATGATGACACATATGAAGAAGATTTGGCATCTATAACTGATACTATCAAAGTTTCATTTTATTAAATTATAGTGGTTCATTGAGAAATTGAAGTAATAATTGTCTTTATTATTGCATGATATAACAACATGTGCTTGGATGAATGAAAGTTTAGCAAACAACCACAATTATTACATATGGGTTTGACACACTTGTTGGAGTTGTATTGGTTGAGTTCCCATATATTAATCTATTATATTGGAGTTTATACATTTACCGGGGAGATGCCCTGAGTAGTTATATTATGGTATTTCTATCTTTGGGATTTAGAGTATGGTGTGATTGAGCCAGTGCGCTCTGCTGCTGTTGTTGTTGATGGTTGAGATATTGGACTTATATTTTGAGCATATATTTTGGTTTTGTGTTGCTGTGATTTTGTAGTATGTTGTATTTACAGGGAGGTCATACCGAAATTCCTATATAAATCAAACTTAAAATACAAATATATGTGATCATTGTTTTTGTAGAGTTTGATAGGTGTTCATGAAAATCATAGGGAAACGATAGTTGTCAAGTACTCTAGTATCTTTTGTGTTTACGGCTAAAAAAATGGCATTGATTAGTTGCTTTTCCGCACTTTGAGTTGGAAAGAAGAAGTCAAAGGTGAGCAAAGATGGTATTTTTCTTTCATTTTCTCTTTGATAAATTTGGTCTAGGTTGTTCCTCATTTCAACTTTGGCTGGCAGAGATTACAGAATGAAATCCATTCGAAGGAGGAGAATACCATGGGAGCTTTTCCTATTAAGTCTGAAGCTCTCATGTTTGCGTCTATCCAGAAAGCAAGTAAATACTCTGAACCAATACAAACCAATGCAAGCAAAAGAGGTTCTACCGAACTGAGAACACCTGAATTAGTGATCCAAAGTGGGCATGTAAGTGATCCAGGGATGGGCCACACCATTGTTGATTCAATCGCAAGTACACGCTAGAGTCATCAAGTAATAAAATATCGATCCTCAGAGACTGTTGATTAATCACTAGTCGAGTTTGCAAAGTAAGTTATCTAGATGATCGAAGGTTGAGAAATCATGAACAAGAGCTTGAGAGCTTGAGCTTTAGAGAGAGTTGAGAGAGGGAGAGAGAGAGAGAGTGGAGAGAGAGAGAGTGAGCAAGATCACCGAGAGAGTGTGTGAGCAAGAGAGAGAGAGAATGTGAGAGTGAGTTGACTTAAGTGGAATGGTTCTATGATTTCGATTTCACTATGATGCTAGTTAATGTCCCTAGTACATGTTCACCTCCTTACCCTCCATGTTTATAATCTTGTAGGAATTCTAACCAAATTACCGGTATGACCCTGTGAAGATCACGCCAGAGTGTTTACACTATTTCCTTCCAATGTTATTAAGTAGAAGATGCAACATAGAAAGTCCGGTTAAAGGACTACCCTTTGTCAGTAAGAGCTCCTTGGTCATACAGTCTAGATTACACAAGTCACTTCCTAACATTGAAATGGAGAAAATTTATTGAACTATAGTTAGCTAATCTCTTATGGAGAATTGTCCCCAATTCAAGGGGATAATTATAGAAAGTCTGTTAAAAGACTATCCTCTGTCACTAAGGGCTCCCCGATCATACAATTTAGAGCAATCTCCTCTACATGGTGACAATTCTTCACATCCATATGCATACACTTCACACACACATTACATCAAACACAAACAAGGCATCACACACATGGAATAAGTCATAAACACTGCATAGAATAAGAAAATTGGCATATCATAGTTCATACATCAACAATCACATCACAATTACTTCTTACATCCAAGAATTCGAAGGACTACTCCATAGCAAGAGAAATACACCCAAAAGATATGAAAAATAACATTCTGCAACTCAATACATGAAATAGAGAGAAGAGAATGTTTATCAATGCATTGTCGGTCTTTTTGGGAGAGTCTCCTTGCTTCGGATGTGGATGGATCGTCGAGATGGTAGCTCTAGGATTTCCACTAAAAGGGAGAACCCTTTCCCAAGGAGAGGGACTGAGCCCCAAACCAAATATGAGTCAAAAGAAGGATTTCTTAACCCTTTTATAGGTCTCACGATCACGGGACAACTCCACACAGTCGTGCCTCAAGGCACGAACATACAATGGAGTGTGCTAGAAAACAAGGCACGGTTGTGCCCTAGCACACGACCAGCATGAAAGAAACACATGGAATTATGACACGGTCGTGCCTTTTGGCACGGCCTAGTTGTTGACCCGATCTGGAAACCAGTTGGGTCTCCTCAAAAGACACGCTCATACCTTTGAGGCACGACCTGTGTGGCCAGGTCTGGCACAGCCTATCTGTTGACCTGATCTGGAAATCAGCTGGAGAGCTTCTGAGCAAGCATGGTCGTGCCTCTTGGCACGACTTGAATGTTGAGATGATCTAGGAAACTGGTGGAGAAGCACGGTCGTGCCTGTGAGGCACGACCTGCTTGGGTTGGACTGGCATGGCCATGCCTATAGGCACAACCATGCTTGCTGCTTGGCTTTGTGAGGCACGGCTGTGTGTATAAGGCATGATCATGCTTTGCTGAATTTACTCCAAAGCTTACTCCATTATCCGATTCGCTCCAAAATGCATCCTGTCAAAGAAAATACAGAAAGTGCATATCTCTGAACTAAAGAGTAAAAGCATGACAATGATATGAGATGGAGTGCGATAATGTAGATCATATTCAGTGGAATATAAGTAGATGTGCAAAAAATAATGTCTAAAAGCATATAAAATCTACATACATCACACCCCCAAACTTAAACATTTGTTGGTCCTCAAGAAAAAACAACAATATAGATTCATGTGTATAAATAATGCATCATAATTCCTAGTGAATCAATCCAATCATATCGTGTAGTTTCACTAATGAGCAAGATAATAAAATTATTTGAGTATGGTCTAAGTAGAAGTTCTTTGTGTTCAGTGCAATGAGTGACTTAATCTTTTCAAGTATCAATCTCTGCCTAGTCAAGTCGTCATCTAACCGTGTTCCTCATGCTTCTGGCGATAGACACTTACCTGTCACTCGTAAAGTTCATCCCTTTCAAACTACACAAGGTCTCAAAGAAATACTCGGTATCAAGAGAAACATGACAGTTATTTTTTTAGTAACCTAACTCGGTCTCAAAGGGGTAACTTGTTAGTTTCCACTCATGACAATTATTTTTTATCCCTTGTTTTCCTTATTTATTTATTTAGTGTTTATGAAATGAAGCACTAAAATAAGTATAGGGACTTTGATTTTTCCAAATGAGTTGACATGATCCGAGTTTATCCAGTAACCAAAATGTAGTTGAGAAATCACAAAGAAAAATAAGCATACTAGTACGGTTCTATGAATTATAACTATTTTCGAAAATATCTACCATCAAAGTCAAACATAGTGTGAAGAGATCCTTAAACTAAGCCAACACACTAACTCTTCCAATAAAAACTTTACTCACTTCATGCTATCTACGGATAGGAGAAGATAGATCACTAAACATACTCGCATGCTTTATCTCAACAACATGAATATCTAGAACAAGCATGCGAGTATCTTGTTGTAAGGAAAAAAATAAATAATGACATAATATATGATGCAACTAGAAAAATTTATTAAGAAAAAAGAAATATTGACAAAAACTAACCGACAACCCAACATATATACATCCCCCCAAACTTAAATCTCTCATTATCCCAATGAAAACCAAAATATATTATGAAGGATGTGGGGAAAAGAGGAAGTTAGGGAGGTTACTAAGTGACGTGTGTCAAGTGTATAAGTCATTCCACCGCCAAAGTCACCACTCCATTTTGAGGTCACACTCCTCATCTTTGAATCCTTCAAAAAGAAGAATAGACAAGAAAAACCAAGTAGTGGGATTGAGTTATAAAAACAGAGAACAAGGGAGGCAAGTTAAAACTACGAAACAAAAGATGAACTTAAACGAAAACAAGAAAAACTTGGGTTGCCTCCCAAGAAGTGCTTATTTTTTGGACATCAGCTCGACCCCTTTATTAGGTTCTAAATCTCGCTCATGCTAGAGTAAGATACTTTCAGATTTCTTGGCAATGGTCAAAATGGTGGAGAGAGATATCATCATGGGACCAATATCATGAAACACCGCTCCCTCCATCTTTGTCCCCTTGAAAATACCTTCAGGAGGTTGAAGACAGTTTAGTTGAAGGATCTAGTCCCAGGCCCTATAAAATCCTGCACACCTAATGAAAGAGCACACCTCCCACATGCATGCAAGATAAGGAAGAACTAGAAAAATATCATGTGTAACTAAGCATGTATCAAAGAATGAGTCACATCCAAAAAACAAGTGAATATGACTTTCTCTGGGTTCAAACTCTGGCTCAGGTGGTGGTACCTCTAATGGTATTATTGGGGCTTTGCCTTTACTATAAAAGTCCCTACACTTTCATCATCAATTGGTTCAATTACTGCAACATCCATACTATCGAATAATTATGTGACCAAAGAAGGTGATTCTTGAGACACTTCTTCCAATGCATAAGTTCCTACACTTTCATCTACAACATCATCATAAGTAGTGAATAGTACACTAACATCAACATCTACTTCAGGAGAATCAACAACTTGATTTGCAATCTTAAATTGATCATCCTCATCACAATAATCATTAGCAAATTCTATATCACTATAACAACCTATAACCCCAATAGGTAAATCCAAAAATTTGCAAGCCACTACATCAACATCATCATCAGAAAAATCCACAATATTATAATCACCTGTAATCTCAATAGCTACATCCAGAAATTTACACGCCACCACATCATTATCATAGAATTTGTCAAATTCTTCATATTTCATGGCTTCACTAGCCTTTGTAGAAAGGGGATTGATGGTACATAAATTCTCGGTGGATGCATTGGGCTAATTCCAACATCATTGTTAGCTTGAGGCACATGAACCATTCGCTAAGGAAATGATATTGGTGATTTATAAACCCTTGTTGAAGTGGTGGTTAGGTAGACTTTTTTTGATTCCTTTGTTGATTGTGGTGGCTTGTCAAGTCGTGGCTCAAATTTGTCATAGCAAAAAGATTTCTCCTGAGATTCCAAGAGTTATGGTGAAGGTCTAATGAATTGTGGAGCCAATCTCTCAATCTTGGGATCTAACTGATTGAACCCCTCATTTTGTAGCTTGATGACATTCTTTATCGGGTTCTTAAAATTCCTGAGCGGCTAAAACAACTCTATATTGGTGTTCAAATTTGCATCCATGGCTCACACTCATGGGATTCTTGGGAAGATGTAGCCCAATTTTCATCTGACCACTTATAGAGGTTCAATGTCACTCGATCAATTAAGTTGTATGCTTCATTCAGACTTTTATTCATCAAAGAACCTCCTGCAGTTGAATCCAATAATGTCTTATATGAAAAAGAAATCCTCATATAGAATATATGCAAAGTCAGTTATATTTCTAAACCATGATGAGGATACTACCGCAATAAACCCTTAAATCTATTCCATGCTTCAAATAGTGACTTTCCATCTTCTTGAGCAAAGCTTGTGATTCTATTCCTCATATACGTCGTCCTACTTGGAGGGAAAAAATGATTCAAAAAATGTTGCTCCAATTGTTCTCAGCTTATTATGCTTTATTGTGGGAGAGAATACAACTAAGTCTTTGCTCTATCATTGATACTGAAAGGAAAAAAACCATCAACCGAATAGCATTAGCAGATACTCCTTCATAATTCACCATAATGTAATAGTCTAGGAATATATCAAGGTGTAAATAAGGGTTTTCTGACTTTGCTCATTTGAATTTGTGACTTTGTATCATGAAAATTAATGTTGGTCTAGTTAAAAGTTTGCAGCATCAATATGAGGTTGCACAATAGGATAACTTGCTCTTACAGATATGAGTGTGAAAAATTCTTTCAAAGGCTTGTTCACCATGTCGGATCTCATTATGTATTGTAAAAAAAGTTAGTAGGTTTTTGGATCACCTACAAAACAGAATTATAAGAAAAACAATAATGCAAAATTTAAATAGCAAGAAAAAAAAACATAATTTATTAACAAAAAGAAAAAAGGTCTAGAGTAACTAAATTACTAGTCAACTAATGTTAATCAAAAATAATCCCTGGCAACAGCACCAAAAACTTATTTTTGTCACCACAAGTGCATGGTTAAGTTGTCAAGTAATAAAAATATCGATCCACAGAGACTGTTGATTAAGCACTTGTTGTGTTTGCAAAGAGAGTTATCTAGATGATCGAAGGTTGCTTAAAGTCACAAATGAGAGCTTGAGAGCAAGAGCTTAAGAGAGAGAGAGAGTGTGTGAGAGTGAGTTGGCTTAGGGGGATGATTCTAGGATTTTGGTTTCACTATGATGCTAGTTAATGTCCCTAGTACATGTTCACCTCCTTTCCCTCCATGTTTATGATCTTGTAGGGATCCTAACCAAATTACGGTATGACACTGCGAAGATCACACTAGAGTACTTATATCATTTACTTCCAAATGTTATTAAGTAGAAGAGGTAACATAGAAAGTCTGATTAAAGGTCTACATCTATCACTAAGGGCTCCTCGGGTATACAATTTAGATTACACATGACACTTCCTAACATTGAAATGGTGCAAATCCATTGAACTATAGTTAGCTAATCCTTTATGGAGAATTGCCTCAAATTCAAGGTAATTAATTTAGAAAGTCTGGTTAAAAGTCTACCCTCTATCACTAAGGGTTCCCCAGGTATACAATCTAGAGCACTCTCTCCTACATGGTGATAATCTTTCACATTCACATGCATACATCTCACACACATTACACCAAACACATACAACACATAGCACACATAGAACAAGTCATAAACATATCATAGAACATAGAAATGGACAAATCCCTAGTTCATACATCAATTTCACATCACAATTACTTCTTACATCCTAAAATTTGGAGATTACTCTATGAAGAAGGAAGAACAAACCAAAGACACAAATAATAACATCCTTACAACCCAAATTTAAGATAGGAGAAGAAGAAATACTTATCAAGGAGATTGTCAGTGTTTTCGGGATGTTTCCTTGCTCCGGAGGTAGATGGATCGTTGAGGCGGCTCTTGGGAGATGGTCCTAGGATTTCCCAAAAGGGGAAAACCCTTCCCCCAAGGAGAGGGGCTAAGCCCCAAACCCAAGATCCCCAAAATAAAGGTTTCTTGACTCTTTAATAGGTCCACATGGCCCTGGAAGTGCGTCACACAACCGTGCTGTGGAAATTCCCAAGTAAAAGACATGGTCGTATGGGAAACAAGATGAATCTAGACACGATCGTGCCTTTTGGCATGACCTATCTGTGGGAGGTCTTGTTTCTTCATGTGGCGTGGCTGGAAATGAGGCACGACCTGCCTTTTGGAACTACCTTCCCATGGGTGCTTATGGAATAATGCCTGAAAGCTCCTGAAGAGTCATGGTCGTGCCTAGTAGGCATGGTCGTGTCATGGCTTGCTAGAGTTTTGCATAGAACTTGGCACGACCTGCCCGTGGGAGGTTCTGGAGATGCTGATCTTATGTTCTTTTGAAGACACAGTTGTGCCTTGTAGAGGCACGACCATGTTGTTGGATATTTGCTCCTTAGTTTGCTCCGATGTCCATTTTGATCCAATCATGTCCTATCAATGAAAATACGAAGAGAGCAAATCTCCGAGCCAAAGAAGTAAAAGTATGACAATATAATAAAATATGGTGCGATAATATAGATCATACTCAATGAAATATAAGTAGATGTGTAACAAACAATGTCTAAAAGCATATATAATCTACACACATCACTCTAACTGTTGCGAGCCAATCAAAGACCGAAGCGGATGACAGTAGGGTCGAGCTAGGAGTGGCTCAAACATAGGCAGAGATGAAGGAGGCCAAATGTGAGGCCCTACGAGCGATGATAGAGTCTTTGTAAATGGACCTACGAGAACAAAAGGAGGTCTGAGAGAAGGATAAAGAGGTTGCCCGGGCGGAAATGGAGGTCTAAGCTGAATCAGTGGCCCGAGAGGATTCTAAGGAGGCACTGCAAGTTACACTGGAGAGCCAAAGGGGCCAGCTGGAAGGTAAAGAGGTTAAGTTCAAATAATATGTAGCTGGGGAGAAAGGGCGGTGGAATGCTAAGAAGTAAGAGTTCGTTCATTCCCAAGAGTTCTAAACCTTGCTGGGAAATCGCATGATAAAAATAATCTAGCACAGGATTAACGGCGCAGTGAAGCAGTTACGCGGACCAAGAAATCTTCCTGCAGATGAACCGCCGCCCCGGATCAGCCTCACCAAAATCACTGATGGCCTCTCCGAGGAAGACATAGCAAACTTAGCTTAGGTTCTTCATTTTGAATGTAATGGTTGTTTGCCCGATTTAATCTTTCTCTTTTTGTAATGAAAATCTCTTGAAAGTTTTGACTATCTTTTGGTATTTTAAATATTTTTGAACCTCTGCCCCGATCATGTTACGATAAGGGGAGTTAGGTGGCCGCAAATGGTCAACCCCTAATGGAGGTATTTTCGAAACTCGACCCCAACTATGTCCCAGTCCAGGGGACCTTAGATCAAGGATCCGGTATGAGTCGATGGCATTTCATGGTGTGACCAGGATTTACCTTTGGATCTCGACCCCGATTATGTCCTAGTTCGGGGGAGTTTGGACCGGAGATTCGATATTGTCGAGGGCGATCTGTGGTCCATGAACAGGATTTATCTTTAGATCTCGACCTCGACTATGTCCCAATCTGGGTGATTTTGGATCAGGGATTCGATATTGTCATGGGCAATCCATGGTCCGTGACTAAGATTTATCTTTTGATCTCGACCCCGACTATGTCCTAGTCCGGGGAAGTTTGGACCAGAGATTCGATATTATCTAGGGTGATCCATGGTTTATGACTAGGATTTACCTTTGGTTCTCAATCTCAATTATGTTCCAGTACGAGGGAGTTTGGACTGGGGATCCAGTATTGTCAGGGGCGATCTATGGTCCTGACCAGGATTTATCTTAGATCTCGACCCCGACTATGTCTCAGTCCGAGGAAGTTTGGATCGGGGATCCAGTATTGTCGGGGGAGATCCATGGTCCATGACTAGGATTTATCTTTGGATCTTGACCCCGACTATGTCCCAATCCGGAGGAGTTTGGATCGGGGATCCAGTATTGTCAGGGGCGAGATGTGCTTTGTGACCAGAATTTATCTTTGGATCTCGACCCCGACTATGTCCTAGTCTGGGGAAGTTTGGATTGGCGATCTGGTATTGTTGGGGATGATCTGTGGTCCATGACTAGGATTTATCTTTAAATCTCGACCCCAATTATATCCAAATTTGGGAGAGTTTGGACCAGGGATCCAGTATTTTCGGGGGAGATCCGTGGTCCGTAACCAAGATTTATCTTTGGATCTCGATCCCGACTATATCCCAGTCCGGGAGAGTTTGGATAGGGTATCCGATATTATCGAGGGCAATCCTTGGTCCGTGACTAGAATTTATCTTTGGATCTCGACCTCGATTATGTTCTAGTTCGAGGGAGTTTGGATCAGGGATCAGGTATTGTCGGGAGCGATTTGTGGTCCATGACCAGGATTTATATTTGGATCTCGACCCCGATTATATCCCAGTCCAGGA
>JBBUKS010484968.1:0-16071 GCA_038050645.1 Hedychium gardnerianum
ACATTCTACAACTCAATACATAGAGAAGAGAGAAGAGAATGCTTATCAATGTGTTGCCGGTCTTCTTGGATGAGTCTACTTGCTCCGGAGGAGGACGGATCGTCGAGGAGAATGGAGATGGAAGCTCAAGGGTTTCCCCCTAAGGGGAGAACCCTTCCCCAAGGAGAGGGACGAAGTCCCAAATCCAAGATGGTTCAAGCAAGGGTTTGCTTAACCCTTTTATACTTGCCCAGAATTTTCAGATCGGCCCCTTTTGTTAGGCTTCACAAAACCCGATTTTTTCACACCCTAAACCACTTAATCTTGGGATAAGATTTGAATGAAAGTTGTAGATCTAGAAGTTATCTACATTCTGGAATTTGATTGAGCCAAAAACTCCAATCAAACGCAAAGTTATAGTCATTTTACTTTTGATGGCCGGAAAAATCGACACGGCCATGTCTAAAAGACACGGCCTAGAGTTGAGTTTTAATTGCCAAAGAGACACGACTGTATTTGGGAGACACAACCATGACTTGAGCTTGCCCAGGTTTAACACACGGCCGTGTCTGTGAGACACGACCGTGTCTTGACCTCCTTCATGTGTGTCACACGGTGGTGTCTAGGAGACACGGTCGTGTCTTACTACACTTGAGGCACGGACATGCCTTTTAGCATGGCTAAACGTTGTTTTCTCATCTTGCACCCTGAAGAAAAGTTGTAGGCCTTAAAGTTATCTTCAATTTGATCTAAAGAACACCTCAAAACTCTAACTGAGACGAAAGTTATGGTAGTTCAAAGTTTGGTTTGCAAATCTGAGCGGAGCAGGAGACACGGCCGTGCCAGGGAGGCACGACCGTGCTTTTTAGCATGGCAAGATGATTGATTCTTCTATTGGACTCTGAAGCAAAGTTGTAGATCTTGAAGTTATCTACATTTTGGAAGTTGATTCAGCCTGAAACTCTAACTGAAGCAAAGTTATGGTCGTTCTACGTTTCGTCTGCAGGCTGCCAAGAATCCAACATGGCTCCAAATATGCTCCAAATCGCGTCCTGTCAATAAAAATATGCAAAGAGCAGTTCTCCGAACTAAAAAAATAGAAGTATGTCATTAATAATGAAATAGGGTACAATACATGTAAATTATGCTAATAAAATATAAGTAGATGTGCATCAAACAATGTATAAACATATATAATCTACGCACATCATATATGTCATGTTCATTTACATGCATTGATTTAATTTCTTGCAATTAAAGACAAATGTCATTGGTTGACATCCTAAGTAGGATGTTCAAATTAGAAATGTCTAGATATAGATATATGATCCTATAGTCTAGGAAGATAACTTCACATCTCACAAGAACTATAAGATAACTTGTATGTGCATTGAAAAACATTAGACACAAGTGAGATGTTAGGATAATGAGCTGAGCTCAAGGTGTTGACATGGTGCATCTAAATGATCTAAATATCATCAAATCTTATGAATCTTGTATGGACCAATCATGGAGAAAAGTAATATACAAATCAGATACATTTAGCCCATAAATCATGATTGAAAATTATTTTGAAAAGTATTTTCAAAATCATTTTGGAAAACCTTCATGAACTCTATTTGCTGATAGAAATCACCATTTATAGTGTTGATACAAAGTTAGAGTGAAATATTGAAGGTTTCAATGATTTTTTAACTTTGTGTCATTCTTTGAAAATAATAAGTATTTTCTTAGAAAATTATTTTTTCCTGATAGTATTTAACATAAGTAATGTTTGTATAAAGTTTCATGATTTTTCGAAAACCAAGAATTACTTATGTATTTTCGAAACTCGGACTGAAAATATTAGATAACACTGTGTTATCAATCAAGTGTTAGATATGTTTTTGATCAATGTTGTTTCAATCGTTTAGAGTTACTCTTAAGTATTTTAACTACCCTTAATGTTGTGACATGCTTGAATATACATTCAAAGGTGAAAATTTCTTAGTGAAAATAAAAAAAAAGGTGTTAAAAAGGAGGATAAGGAGTTGAGGGGAGGTTATGGTTCAATGTTGATCTTATAACCTTACAATACTAAAATTTAAAACTTCCTAAAGTTTTGGAACTCCAAAATATTATTTGTGCAATAATTGAAGGTAAGCATGCTTTGAGGGGGAGATCCACCTTAAAGGCATGTGAAATACCCTAGGAAGAGGAGATTTAGTTTCTTATGGGGAGAGGGATTTCCCAGATTAAGAAATGAAGTTATGAAGAGAAGGTTGAAATACGGAGGAGGTATATATTTTTGAAAGATAGTGTGCTCAAGATTGAGCTTTGGAGAAAATGGAAGATAAGGAACCTCCATTGAAAAGTTAGGAAATTAAAAGGAGAATGAAATTTATAGGATCTTTTAAATGTATGTCAAAGGGGAAAAATGAAGGGTTTAAGTTAGGAAACCTTCATTTATGCTTTGGTATAAGAAATGGAAAGTTAGGCTAATGGACTAGCTTAACTCAAATATATTATTAAACATCAAAGAGGAGGAGGAGATTATTGATGCAATCGACCTCTGGTCGAAGTTGACTAAGCTTGAGTTGGCTCAAGTTATGTTTCGATGTTTGATCAATTTGTTTAATAGGAGAGCAAGATGTCAAGTAAAAAGAGAGATTGTTGGAGAAGAAATTGTTGGTGCAAACAATGTTAGGTCAAAGTTGACCAAGATTAACTTAAGTTTCAATGTTGGATGGTCAAGCAAAAAGTCAAATAAGTCAAAATTGACTAATACTTGACAGTGGAGAAGTCCAAGTGGGTCACGGTTGATAAACATTTGGCGATTGAAAGTCTAACAAAGAGTTGACAAGGGCGAAGTCTAAATGGGTCATGGAGAACTAGACACTTGGTATGACTTAAAGTAGATCAAGATTAATCGAACACTTGACAATAAAGGAAGTCTTAATTAGTCATGGAAGACCAGATGTTATGCATGAGAAGTGAAGTCGTAACAAGTCATGGAGGACCGAATGTTAGCCATGAGTGGGATAGTCCTAAGAGGTCATGGAGAATTAGATATTCGACATGTCGGTGAAGTCCTAATAGGTTATGGAGGACCGGATGTTACATGAGACGAGAAGTCTAAATAGGTCAAGGAGGACCAGATGTTTGACAATGCCAAAGTCCTTGCAAGTAAAGGTTGACGGGATGTTAGGCATGAGAATGGAGGTCAAAATAGGTAAAGGAGGACTAAATATTTGGCAATGGTGAAGTCCTAGTAGGTTAAGGTTGATCAGATGCTAAGCAGGTAAAGTCCTAACAAGTCAACGCTGATCGAATGCTAGGCAGACGATGTCTTGATAAATTGAAGTGAACCGGATGCTAGGTAGGTGAATGTCTAATTCGACATTCAATACTTTCTCATCCATCTTCACCATTATTTTTTTCCCCACCATCACTGTTCTTTTCACCACCGTTGTCTTCTCCATCTCTATCATACTTACATTCATTGATATTATTCATCATGCCCTATTTTCCCTCTATGCAATCATTATTCTTTTTCACTACTAATATACCCACTACAACCTTGTCATCGATTAGTGTTACTGTGTAATATTGCATCCTCAGTCCAAGTGCTCTCAGCTTACACCACTACCCTTTGATCGTTGCAGAGTGGTCTTGCCCAAAGTTAACACGAGTTAGAGGGTGCCAAAATGATCCAGCGAAACCCCTCTGATGCTTAAGGCACTTGAAAGAATTGGAAAAGAGAAATTAGAAAAGCAAGAATCATTGAAGTGTAGAATTAGCCCCTGTTTTGGGATACTATACCTTATATATTCATATTCACCTCCTAGTAACCGCCCCCTTTGTGTTGTGACTACTATGTCCTAATGGAAGTAACCATCACGCCATAAATGCGCCTTATTATTCTTTCCGACTACAAATCGTGTTGTATTATCTCCTTTGCGAATAGTTATGGCCCACAATAACCCCCATGTTTCGTGACCCAATCGTTACGCCCGAGCGGCAACATCTCAACACACTAGCCTCAGGCCGAGAGAATATATAGAGGGTACTTGGCCACTCGGATGACTTATTCACTCAACATAGCAGGCCGACCACTAAGTGTTCGGTCGAAATAGGTCGCTCGAGCTCGGGCTGAGACGAACCCTCAGGCTTGAATGTCTTGGTGACTTGGGATCGAGTGGTTAGGCACCCAGCCTGGCCGAGCTACCCGGGCTAAAATCTTAGGATCCTTGACCCTGCCCGATTGCTTGGAGTTGGGTTGGTCAACTATCATCTGAGGGTAATAATCAGTGTTGCTTCATCTTCTCCATCATCACTTTTATTGAGATTTTCTTCTCTCATCATCATTACATATCGCTTCTTCCACTGGATCCTCCGCCCATCTACTTGTTGGTGCAAGAAGCGTCATATGATCGAACCTAAGTTTTGATATTGACAAAGGGTTAAAGTTAAGTCTTGTTGTGTTTTAATATGTTGATCAAGCTTGCAAGAAAGTCCTAGTTGAGGTTAGGCAAGGAAAATCCTGGTTAAGGCTAGGCAAGGAAGTCCTGATCGGAGGGACTAAGCAGGAAGACTTGGTTGATTGAGGACATCGGGTAGGAAGTCCTGGGGTCGAGGACACCAGGCGGAAATTCTAAACGGGTCAAGGGCTGGAGGTCTAGCGGAAAGTCCCGAGACAAGATCGGTTGAGAAAAAGTCCAAACAGGTCGGGCGGACCAACGTTTTACATCATGTAAACTCTCTAGAGTGGAGTGGTGAGGACGTGCTCTTGGAAAGAGAGCGGTAGGCGTAGGTCCAACGTTTCACGGGAGACCTAAAGTTGAGGCCAGACAACTCGGAGAGCTGTCGATCATACTTAATATATTGTATATCTACTGTGCTAACATTGTGATTTAGGAAACTAAGCTGGATGGGTCCAGGCGCCTTAATGAGGTTCAGGCACCCTTATCAGTTCTAGGTGCCCTAAGATCCAGGCACCTCTATGACATCCAGGCGCCTAAAAAGGAACAAACACGGCGCGGATAGAGCCTCGGCAACAGTTACCACGTCAACTTGCTAGGCGCCCCAATGGGATCCAGGCGTTTGGATTGGCCGAGTCAGCACTGATGTCGGATTGGATAGGGGTTGTTGGAGGCGCCTTATATCGATTTAGGCGCCTGGATAAGGCTATAAAAGAAGGTTACGACCAGAGGCTGAAGACAACGGATCCATGCTTTATTCTACGCTGATACGACATCTAAATGCTGCTATGCTCAAGCTACCATGACGCAACAACACTGCGACGCCGCTACTAGCTCAAACAAGCCTAGCATCTTGGTAACGCTTGTTGTTCTCATTACATATTTGTTCGTTCTCTTTGTACTTATCATTCATAGGGCTGGTAAGATTGTTACCAAACCTCATTCATTGTAAAAGAAACAAATTGATAGTAATTGCTCAACGAAAGCAGTCGAACTGACTACGGGCCTTAGAGTAGTAGGCACGAGGCTGCGAACAAAGTAAAACCACCGTGTCGCTCTCTATTCTTGTCTTTAGTCTTTTCCGTTGCATTTACTCTATATTTACGAACAAGTTTTAAATGTGTACAAAGCGCACCATTCACCCCCTCTCTAGCGCTTTTCTCTATCCAACAATTGGTATCAGAGCGAGGTGCTCGAAATTGGTGCAACCACCAAACGAGCCTATTTTTTTTCGTACGATTTTTTCTTTTATTCTTTATCGGAATTGGTGCAACCACCACTTCTGATAAACTTTTTTGGTCTTCTCGTTAATTTCTCGAAGTTGGTGCAACCCTACTCGAGCGATTTTTTTTTAGTACGTTTTTTTCCCACACTACTAATCCAAGACCAAGTCTTGGAACCTCGTTTCTATGTACTATGTACAAGGTCTTAAATGACACACCAAGAGGGCTATAATATTGTTCATCCCCCAATCTTCACCAAAGACGACTTCGGCTACTGGAAGAGCCGCATGAAATATCACCTGAAGACTCGGGTGGACATGTGGATCTCTATCTAGACTAGGTTCTCACTACCCCTCGATAGCAATGGAGCACCAGTGGATGTGAAAACTGGGACCCATATATAAAGAAGAAGATAGAAGTCGATGTCAAAGCCACAAACTTTGTAGTACGGCCTAACCAAAGAAGAGTTAAATCGTGTCGGCCCCTTCATCAACGCTCAGGACTTATGGAACAAGTTGATCAAGCTCCACGAAGGAACATTTGACACGAAAATAAGTAAGAGAGATCTCCTTTTGAATAATTTATATAATATAACCATGCAGGAAGGAGAGTCCGTCAGTCAACTCCACGCCCGCCTCCAAAATATTCTCAACGGATTACATGCAATCCAACAAACAGTGAAAAATCGGGATGTCATCGGGTATGCCCTAAGAGCTTTTCCGAGAAACAATTTGTGGGCATCGATAGTCGACGCTTACAAGGTCTCTCGGGACTTGTCCAAAGTTAAATTAGATCAACTCTTTTCTGAACTTGAACTCCATGAGCAGACTAACACGAGCCAAGCCAAGAAGGGTATAACTCTTTTTACAAGACAGAGAAAGGAGAACAAGCAAAGGACAAGAGATGACCCACAGTCGAAGGAGTCCAAATCTGATGATGATGATGATGAAACTACCGCTGAACTAGTCAACCTCGTCCGAAAGTTAATGAAAAAGAAGAAAGGGTTCAGCTCACAAAAAATCAAAAAGGTGATTCGGAACAAGAAGGACGGACAAAATTAAACACCTACCTGGAAAGTTGAATCTACTTGTCACGAGTGCCAACAAAAGAGACACTTTAAGGCCGAATGTCCGAAACTGAAAAGGAAGCGCAAAAAGACAAAGAAAGCTCTAAAGGTGACGTGGAACGACTCTTCATCCTCCTCCTCCGAAGAAGAGCAATGCAGTCACTTGGTGATGATGGCTAGAACCAAGTTCGAGACTGAGTCCGAATCAGAAGCCGAGTTCAAGTCAAGCCACAGATTCGTATCTGTTTCTGAAGGTCCTAACTCCACTGTAAGCTCATCTGAAAAAACTAAGTTATTCAGTGTTATTTCTTATTTGACTCGAAAATTAGAAAAGTCTAATGATCGGGTCAAGTCGCTACTACAGGAGGTCAACCTCCTTAAGGAGTAGACTAACCCAAGTTTAGTAGTTGATCAGGTTTAGGTTGGAACCTCAACTTAAGTCCAACAACTTGAGGAAGAGAATTCCAATATGAAAGATCAAGTTATTAAATTCAAAGGTTCGATGGAAAAGTTCGCTATTGTATCCAAGGGACTTGATATGCTTCTTGGGTCTCAACGAGCTGTGTACAATCAAACCGGTCTTGGATACAAAGCAAAATCCTATCCGAATAAGTCTTTCATATCATTAGTAAATCAAAATAAACCTAGAATCCAAGCATGGGTTCGGAAAATAGATTTGAGTAATCAAGTCAAACTAAACCAGTATTGGCTCCCTCTAGATCTTACATGTGTTAGATAGATCTTGTCTAAGCCATGTTCGAGGAGGAGCCAATCTGAAAAATATTTTTATTGTCAGATAGATTAATTTCCTTAATGCATTTTCTATTATTGTTTAATTTAGAACGGTTAGATAAGGACAATATGCTTGATTGACACTTGCCCAACATAATATGAGGGTGAGACAAGATGATAGTACGTTAGGAAAACTTAGTCTAAGTATTTAGTAAGGTAAGGCGCACCTTATTTGATTTACTTAGCTAAGTGAAACTAACCGAAGCTACTTCGCCACATCCTAAACTAGTTAGACCAGGGTTTCTCAATTAATCTGCTAAGTGTTTAATTTCATGAATCAAAGTGGTCGTTGCTCCGATAACCAAGAAGGCCCTTGTACCTCGCCACGGCCTGGAAGCTAAAACCTGAAATGTTCACTTAGTTGATTAATTGTTAAACTTGAATCCAACTCAAATGTTAATTAATCCTTAGAATTCAAACAAAATAAATAAAGATAAAATTCACAACCATCTCACAAACTCTATAAGACACCTTGATTGAAAACCTAGAAATGGGTGAGATGGACCTAAGACTTAATTAATCTAATCTACTTAACTAATTATTCAACTTAAACCTACTTAATTAATTATTCAACTTAAATCTACTTAATTAAACTTAAACCTACTTAATTAATTATTAAACTAAAATCTACTTAATTAATTATATAACTTTAATCTACTTATTTAACTAATCAATTTTAAACTTGAATCTAATTAATTATTAAACTTAAATGTACTTAATGAATTATTAAACTTAAATCTATTTAATTAATTATTAAACTTAAATCTACTTAATTTAATTAATCAACTTAAGTACACTTAACCTAATCATAACTTAAATCAAAGTTAACCTAAACAACAAACTTAACATATTGTCAATTTTCAAAAAAATTGTGCCTTCACAATTTCTTTTATGCCTTAACATTTTTTCTTCCTTTAATTTTTTTTAAAAAAATTTCAATTCACAACTAGGTCTCTGATATTCTCTAAGTCTCATATTTTTTTTTGATGAATGACAAAGGGGGAGAAAAAGGACCAAGTTAAGTAAAATTATATCTTATGCATGAACTTAGGGGGAGAGGTTGGATTAAAGGGGAGCTAATTTTTATCTTGCTATCATTCCCTGAATTTTTAATTAACTACCTAAATTGTTATCTTTAATTTAACTTTAACCATACTGCCAATAATCAAAACGGGGGAGATTGTTGGTACAAGAAGCGTCATATAATCAAACCTAAGTTTTGATGTTGACAAAGGGTCAAAGTTAAGTTTTGTTGTGTTCTAATATGTTGATCAAGCTTGCGGAAAAGTCCTAGTTGAGGCTAAGCAAGGAAAGTCATGGTTAAAGCTAGGCAAGGAAGTCTTGGTCGGAGAGACTAGGCAGGAAGACTTGGTTGATCGAGGACATCGGGCAAGAAGTCCTGGGGGTCAAGGACACCAGACGGAAAGTCTAAACGGTTGGGCAAAAATTCCGAGAGTCAAAATCGGTTGAGCAAAAGTCCAAATAGGTTGAGCAAACTAAAGTTTGACATTAGGTAAACTCCCTAGAGTGAAGTGGTGAGGATGTGCTCTCGGAAAGAGAGTAGTATGCGTAGGTCCAACCTAAGGTTTATGGGAGACCTAAAGTTAAGACTAGACAGCTCGGAGAGCTGTCGATCATACTTAATATATTGTATATCTACTGTGCTAACATTGTGATATAGGAAACTAAGCTGGACGGGTCCAAGCGCCCTAATGAGGTTCAGGCGCCCTTATCAATTCCAAGCGCCCTAATTGTGTTCAGGCGCCCTGAGATCTAGGCGCCTATATGACATCCAGGTGCCTAGGAAGGGATAAACATGGCGCGGATAGAGCCTCGACGAGAAGATGTTATGTCAGCTTGCCAGGCGCCTCAATGAGATCCAAGCGCCTGGATTGACCGAGTCAGCACTGATGTCGAATCGGATAGGGGTTGCTAGAGGCTCCCTATTCTGATCTAGGCGCCTAGATAAGGCTATAAAAGGTCACAACCAGAGGTTGAAGTCAACGGATCCACGCTTCATTCTACACTCATATGACGTCAAAATGCTACTACTCTCAAGCTACAACGACGCAACAATGCTGCGACACCACTACGAGCTCAACGAGCCTAGCATCTTGGTAACGCTTATTGTTCTCATTATATACTTGTTCGTTCTCTTTGTACTTATCATTCTAATGGTCGGTAAGGTTGTTACCGAACCCCATTCATTGAAAAAGAAATGAATTGATGGTGATTGCCCAACGAAAGCAGTTAAACTGACTGCGGGCCTTGGAGTAGTAGCCACGAGGCTGCGATCAAGTAAAACAACCGTGTCGCTCTCTATTCTTGTCTTTAGTCTTTTCCACTGCATTTACTCTGTATTTATGAAAGAGTTTTAAACGCATATAAAACGCGCTATTCACCCCCCTCTAGCGCTTTTCTCGATCCAACACTACTGGCATCTCTGCCTTTCATCATTTTATTCCACCACCATCATTAATTCTCTATTTTCATCCATTCTTGAATTTAAATTGAATTATCATTCCATCTTATCATTTTTTTCACATCAACAACTTCATCATTGTTATGCATCACCACCTCTTAATCATGGTAGTTGCTATCATTTTTGTCTCTTCTCAACAATGATCTAAAACATAAGAGATCATAAGAAGAGGAGAACAGTTTGCTTGTTAGCTTCATAGAACAATTTCAACATCAATAAAACCCGCATCATCTCGATATAAAATATTTTCTCTTTTTGAATATTGAATGTCCAAACCCGGAAAAAGGGCTCCAGAAGGCAAAAGTTGGAGGTCAACCAAGCTGAGATAGATCATCCGTTGCCTACAAAGATCATGCTTAGCCAACACCGGATTGGCCACAACATGTATACACTTGCATGACCAGAGGCAAAGCTAAAGTTGTACAGGAGGAAGGTTTCCACCATGAAGTGGGTAACGCACCAAGAAATTCAGAATCATCCTCCGGGGAAGATGAGGCTATTGCACCAGTGCCAGGTGGGAAGAAACCAATCACATCTAAGCGGCCTAGGTCATCTCAGGCTTGATGAAGATTGACTCATGAAATATTTGAGACCTCAACAAAGGCCCTAAATAGAAGGGGGTAGAAAGACTCTTTCGGAACAACAAATTGGGAATGTTATGGGTGCTAGAGATGAAACTTTCAGTCTTGAGTTTTCAAAAATTGAAGATGCAGAGGTTTCAACAATTTAAAGGTGGCATAGTGAGACATTCCTGAAGGTGTTAGCAAGATACTAATAGTTTAGGATGACTAAAAGGTCAATTTGGTGGTGTGTGAATGGCATGATCAATATGTGCATTACATGGTGACTTGCAAGATATCACATCAGCTACTAGCAATCACATTTGTATATGGGCAATTGTCTATAGTTGGAAAAAAAGCCATTGCGGAAGGACTACAGCGAATAACTGCTGATATGGAACTTCCTTGGCTCGTTCTGGGTGACTTTAACACATTCCTCTTAGCCGATGACAAATGTGGTGGAACCCCAATCAGTACATCTGACTTCTAGACTTTTGTGTCTTCTGTCGGTTTGGAGGATCTGACCTACACGGGGTGTAGGTACACATGGACAAGTGAGTATATTTGTAGCAAATTAGATCGGGCTATTATTAATAAACGTTAGTTGGAAGCCGAGGTGCCTCTTCGATCATTCGGCCTGCATAGTCACCATTTTGGATGGTGACAACCATTTTCCTAAACCTTTCAAGTTCTTTAACATGTGAGTCAACCATGACACTTGCTCACAGCTCGTTGAAACAAAATGGGCGCATATAACTGGCAGATTTATAGAGGTACCGTCTAGTTTCATCTCGAGAGGATTTTGACGCTGCTGAAGCCAGATCTGAAGCAACTAAATGTCGAACATTTTCAGCATATTTCAGCAAGGGCGGTTGCTGCACGTCAGCATCTAGATGAGGTACAAGACACTAGGCTGACTCTTGGTGCAATGCCTACAGCACTTGGCAGCCCCTTTAAACGCCGCTGAGCATAGCTTCTGCATTCAGCAAGCTAAGCTGGGATATTTCAAGCAAGTGGACCGCAAGTCCTTTTATTTTCATGCACTCGTAAAAAGAAACAACAAAAGGAATGAGGTCACAGTTGTGGAGAAGGAAGATGGCAGCCTTACGGAGTCATTTATGGAGGTGGTCTAGGCATTCAAAGCACATTTCCAAGGCTTGCTCGGTACAACAAGAAATCCAACAGCTTTTCCTTTTGATTGCCTACAATTTGGACAAAAGCTAAGTCTTGACCAGCAAGAACAGATTGTTCATCTCCCCAGAGTTGAGGAAATCAAAGCGACACTCTTTGATATAGGGGATCAGAGGGCACCGGGATCGGGTGGCTATGGATCAAAAAATTTCAATCAAGCTTGGGACACGGTTGTAGGAAACTTCACTGTTGCAATCCTGGAGTTTTTCAACAGCGTAAATTGCTCAAAAGATGGAACCATACATTGATATCTCTTGTCCCAAAGTCAGCCCATGCGAACGTACAATTTTCTATAAGGTTATTTTCAAAATCCTAGCGAGCAGAATGTCCACAGTAGTGGATCAGATATTACATCAATCCCAGGCCGCTTTTGTACAAGGATGACTTATTACCGACAATATTCACATGGCCCAGGAGCTCTTTCAAAGATACAATAGGAAGCAAATTTCTTTGAGGTGCATTATGAAGATTGATCTTTTGACTTGGTATATTGGAATTTCCTACATGAGGCCCTTATTGGACTACACTTCCCGAAAAGATTTGTTGCATGAATTATAGAGTGTGACTACCACATCCTTTTTTGTAGTCATTAATGGGGGGACATTTGGCTTGTTCGGAGGAGCCAGAGGCCTGAGGCAAGGTGATCCCTTGTCACTATATCATTTTGGTATCTGTGTGGAAATATTTGAGAGACAACTATAGTAGCGCACAGGCGGTCCTGATTTTCGTTTCCACCCTCGGTGTGCTCACCTCAGACTGCTCATTTAGCCTACGCAGACGATCTATTTTTTCTTAGCAGAGGGAATGCAGATTCAATTGGTACACCGACTACATCCTTATAGGAGTTTAGCACAACATCAAGTCTTCATGTCAATAGGCTAAAGTCATGTATCTACCTAGCTGGGATTGATGACATGACGCATACGCAACTTCTTACCATTACAGGCTTTCAGGAGGGTCTCATGCCGTTCAGATATCTCGAGATTCCACTAGCTACAGAGCAGCTTCAGATTTCTAATTACACAGACGGATAAATGCTTGGCCCCGGAAAACACTATCTTATGCGGGCAAGACACAACTCATTACCTCTGTGCTTTAGGGAGTGGAGTGTTTCTGGTTATCTATCTTACCGCTTCCTATAGGTATTATTGATCCTATTTACATCATATGCAAGTCTTTTATGTGGACATCTAAACATCCATCAGTCTCATGGGCAAATATGTGCAGATCCAAGGAAGAAGGAGGTTTGGGGTTTTGGGACTTGCGTGATTGGAACTTAGCCCTCTTGGCTAAAGTATTATGGCATGTACAGGCCAAGGAGGATACGCTTAAGATAAAGTGGGTGCATCACACTTACCTCAGGCGCATAGATATATGGTCCTAAGAGGTATCACACACAGATAATAAGAGGTTGCTTCAGATACAAGATCTTATCCTATTGGGTGTTGGGACACCGGGGGCTGCTGACAGATGTTGGCAGATTGGTTTGCACAGGACGATGGAGTGGCTTGAGCCTATGATTTCTTTAGGCACCCTAGTCCTAAGAAACCATAGGCCCAGACAGCGTGGAAGGCATATACCCATCCAAGCCATACAGTTACATTTTGGATGCTGGCACAGTGACTTCTTCCCACAATTTTTGGAGGATCGACAGTGCACCTTCTATCGTTAGGTGCTAGAGTCAGAGCATCTTTTCTTTGGGTGTCCTCCTATTGCGGAGCTTTGGAGGAGGATCAGAGACTGACTTTATATGTGACAGGAGATGTCTACACATAGGCGGATGATATGAGTCTTTGGGAGATACTATCAAGGGAGTAGGATGATGACAAAAGTCTGTCGCCTGGCCTTGTCTTCCATGATTCACTATGTTTGGTGAGCGAGGAAAGGTAGTTTCTTTGGAGAGGGGCAGTTAGATATTGAGAAGATCTCCAGGAGTGTGCAAATTCATGTATATTGGTCACTAAGAGTATACTCTGTTCTGAAGCTGTGTCAGACATAAATAGAGACCAAAGGTTGTGGGACGGTTGATGTTGGTGATTAGGCTTGCCTAATCCTTGTTGTACCTCTTTTTCTTTGGATTTAATATATTTTTATTTATCCAAAAAAATAAAAACATGGACATCATTCTTGTCATACAACAAACTCAAATATTTCATTACTTATTGGAAAAAATGACTAAAAGAAAATATCTTAGTCAAAATGTAAAAAGAGAAACAAGGAACATCTATTTCTTTCTCATTGGAAGGGACATCCAAAGAATAAAATTAATGAAGAAATACTAATAGATAGGGTTATCTAAGCAATTGTTCCCTATGCTTGGAAAAGACGATACAAGAAGAAAAAGTCAACTCGTCAAGAATCGAGTTGAGGAGAATAATGCAAATAAAGAAATATATTGACATAAAAAAAAGATAATGATTGAAGGAAAAAAAATTAATTGCTCTATTCAGCTAAAAATGCGCTTCCACTTCACAACTATTCTACCTTCCCACTTGACAAAATAAGCAAACACATCAACAACAAAAAGGCAATGTTTGAAGAAATAATCCAACAACAGTCTGATTCAGCTAAAAAGGTGTCTTTACTTTATAACTGCTCCACTTGCTCACTTAACATAGTCAAGTTCTCTTCGGTTAAGGTGAATAACACAGTCAAGAATTTAATTTTATTAAAAATTATCAAATTATCTATGTCGTTAATTTTTATAATTAGTTGAAATTTTTAAAAAAGTTATTAATTTTTTTAGAAAAGTCTACTAGGTTTTTATTATGATAATTAGGATTTTATTAAAAAAGTTTGTTATTTTATAAAAAATAAATCATATTATCAAACTATAAAAAGAAGTTAAGATCCAATGTAATGGATAAGTTTTGAGTTAATACAATTTATAATTTTCTTCTCTGAGTGAGAATCAATAACTTTCAATTGGATAAGGATCGTATCTTTATCCTGCCTTTGTCATTGTCCTAGAGTGTGATTTGGAAGGATTAGACTCAGTGGATGGTCACACTTGGATAGACATTGATTATTGTTTGGCAATACGTACGATTCGAAAAGATGGACATGGATATAATCTTCTATTGAAAAATAATTTTCCATTATATTTGCCAAACTATAATTGTACTACCATTCATGTTAGAGGAAATTGGTTGATGACAAATACAAATCAACACTCTATTCCGCCCCATATAGAGCCATTTGCTCAGGTTGCCACAAGAACTCATGCCTCTACTTTTCAGTATAATTTTTCTGAGCTCCGTGCTAGCCTAGATACTCTACATCATGATCATACTATGCATGTAGACTTTTTAGAGAAACATCGTGTTATGTCGGAGAACAAGTTTCAATGTGTGCAAAAACATTTTAGAAGGGAGGAAGAATTGTGTAAATCGGTTTCTCATTTCATTGAACTTCAAAAGAAAAAATGGGAGAAAAAGAGGGAACTCCGAGGCCTAATGCAAATTACTTATATGGAAATCGATACTATGTATAAATATCACCAACACGTTCAAAACATGGATTGGTTTCCTGATCTTCCCGGATTCCCAGGTTTCCTTGATTATCCCCCATATCTACCATATTGAGTTGTTTTATTGAAGACAATAAAATGTCCAAGTCTGGGGTTGTACATATGTACATATTCTTATTTTAGTTTTTGCTTATGCATGTTTTGAGTTAGTTTGTTTTTTGTTTCACTTTTTGTGGCATGTCGTTTCATCAACATCATGTTTGTAGCATGATTTGTTATCTTTGCAAAAATACTAGCACGCTTGTTCTAGTTCTTCATGTGTTGTGATATATGTGCTAGTATGTTTAGTAGTTGTCAAAAGCACTCGGCGCAAAAAAGCGCTCAGGTGTCTTGGGGCTTAAAGCACAAAGCGCAAAGCGATGCGCGGGCTTTATGGGAAAAAACGCAATAAACAAAAGGACTATTATATCTATTAAAAGTTTTTGAAAATGTCTTTAAAAATCTAAATGACTATAGACAAAATATTCTTTGATGAAGTCGTAGATTATTTAAAAATTAAAAATAAATCAAAAGTCTTTGAAATGTGATAGATGAAATATCAATTATCAAAATAATCATCTTCTTCATCTTCATTGTCCAAATCTACGTCATCTGCTCCATCACTTGATTTGTATCCATCAGTATCTTCTTCTTCAGTTTCATCATCAAGGTTAATCTCTTCTTCCTCTACAAGACTAATTTGAGCTGAAGATTGCTTTCTTTTTGCTGAAGTAGATGATGATGCTCCTTTTGAAGAAGAAGCATTTCGAGATCGAAAGTCATACGCACTTTCACCCACCCCAGATGCTC
>JBBUKS010485012.1:0-16064 GCA_038050645.1 Hedychium gardnerianum
GTTAATCGGTTCCTTCTCTCTCTCCAGTTGCATCGCCGGTTGCGATAATCAATTCGCGATGAACAACGGCGACGACGTTCGCAGCCACCGGCTCCTCATCTGGCTTGTTTTCTCGGCGATGGCGTTCTGCGCGGCGCAACTGCTCCGCGCCCTCCCGCTCGCTCAGGGCGCAGCGGCCGGCGACGCCTCCGCCGCGCACCTCTTCTGCGCCTACTTCGCGTGGCTGGTGGCGCTCGTCGCCCTGCTCTCGGTGGTGGCTTTCCGGAGGCTCTCGAGGGCAGTGGATGACGTCGTTGATCGCGCTCTCATGGTCCGGATTGCGCCCTTCCCCCTGGTGGCCGTCTGCACCGCCCACCTCCTTCGCGCTCTGGCCGAGGCGGCCGATCATGAGCCGCTCGCGATCGACAGAAACGCAGCAGCGGCCCGCCTCGTCGGAGCCTACGCGGTGTGGCTGCTGGCGCTCGTCTTCGCTGTGGCACCAGTCGCCGGACTGCCTCCGAGGGCTGTGTCAGCCGTGCTGTTCACCGCCGTCATTGGGTACTTCCTTCACTACTGAAACGCTTCGAGTACTGTCTATACATCCGAGGTTTGTGGCGTCCATCATTAAATAAAATTTTAAATTGACGCCCTTTTTATAATCTTAATCAAATGGATGTTTCATTATAGAGACATTATCCAAAATACTTTTAATGCATGACTGATCTAAATTCGGAATGCCCCAAATTCTTTTGGCGTGAAATCTGGCGACAAGTAGTTTGCGATAACTACCTTCTTTGGCAGGTTTTCTCACTACTTCTCTTTTGTCCCGGTATGTCTCTTTCTCTTTTAATAAATATTTGGAACTTTGGATTATTTATAGATGGAATAACAGACAATACAAAACTTTTTAAAATCATATTCAAGATATAAACATTCTAACTAGATTCATACACCAACACAGCGATCCACTGATGTGCTCTGCCCTGCTTGATCAACAGACTGGTCGCGAGTTGTAGCTATCTGAACTAATGATTGAGCAGAAAGTTCTCACTTGACTGTGGAAACACTTTAAGAAATAAAAAAATAGAATTCGAATTTTACTGTCTACCTCAAAGAAATAAACACTTAGATTATTAAAAATAATAATTGTCACTTTCACTAATTCAACGCGCTTTCGAGGAATTATCTGTTCTTATCTTAACTGGTCTCAAATGAAGTCAGCAAAGCACCACACACACAACAACACGAAAACAAGGTCGGATCAAATACCTAGATGTTGGACTCGTCACACAACTGACTCGGCCTTCCCGGTTCGACTCGACGACTCGGCTCACTCGCTCCAGTAGGACTCGTCCCTCGGTTTCTCGTCCTCGTGCCCCTCTTCGCCGATCTCCACCTCTGCCTGCCGGAACCGCCTCACGTCTTCCGCCGCCGCCTGCCGGAACAGCCCCACGTCCACTGCCCCCGCCACCATGTGATACCCCCTCGCCTTCAGCTCCTCCGGCGGGTCGTGCGGCATGGCGAATCCCCCTAGGTAAGGCCCGCCGAGGTTGGCGATCCCTCCCTCCGCCGCGGCGTTCGCCCCTGAGTGCCTCTTCTTCAGACCGAGAACCCTTCTCTCCAGCTCCCGAAGCACCTGGCGCACCTTCTTGTTCCCCGGATCCCACAGGTAGCCCATGCTCCCGCTCAGATCCAGAGGGCCCATCTGGACCACGTCGACCCCCTCGACGGCGGCGATCGCCTCGATCTCCGACACGGCGTCCACCGACTCCACCTGGCACATCACCAGGAGCTCCTCCTCGCAGCGGGCTAGGTACCCGTCGTCGAGGCCGTAGGCGGAGGCGCGGACGACGGTGTGGGCGGAGCCGCGCACGCCGCGCGGCGGGAAGCGGCAGCAGGAGACGGCGTGCGCGGCGGCGGCGGGCGAATCGACCATGGGGAACATGATGCCCTGGGGGCCTATATCAAGGGCCTTCTTGGCCCAGACGGCGGAGGGCTCCGGGAGGCGGAGCACGGCAGGGGTGCGGGCGGCGGCGAGGGCTCGGAGGCAGGGGAGGGCGTCGGAAATGCCCCCGGGGCCGTGCTCCATGTCGACGACGACGTAGTCGTAGCCGGCGAGGCCGGCAATCTCCGCGAGGGTCGGAGAGGCGCTGAGGAGGAAGAGGCCGTAGAGGGTCTCGCCGGCGGCTAGCCGGGACTTGAGGCTCCTAGGAAATGTCTCGTGCTCCTGATGCGGCGGCGATCCAGCGGATCGAACGGGTGGAAGCGACGGCCTTCGGGAGGGAACGGAGATGGCAGTGAACATTTGGCCGGATCGGAGAGAAAGGGTGGTCGAATGAGGGCTTTGAATCTGCAGGATTTGAGGGTCGAGGAGGCGAGGCTTAGCGGCGGTGGCCAACGCCATGGTTGACAGAGAAGCCGCCATTGTTCTTCCCTTCCAATCTCCGCAGCGGCGAGCTTTATGCGGTTGGATAATGGCTGCCGCTCTCTAGGGCATGACTCTGGACCCCCGCATGTGCTCCTTTGTCGCATCGAACCATGATTCGGGTATGTTTTTGGGTCATGAATCATTAAATTGATAAACACAAACCTATTTCTGCAGTAATCCCCAAATCGGAGGAGCTCCGCTACGGATTATAATGTCGCCGCTGCCGCCCACCGCCATCGCTCCACCGCTCCACTCCGTGCCTTCCTCTCTTCTCGGTCAGAGACTACTGATCTACGGCGACCCTCGCCATTTCCTGCTCCGCAAGTCAAAGCCTAGTTCGAATTCTATAATCTTCCGTTCTTGCTTCATCTCCTTCTCTCGCTCCTTGCGGTGTCGATGCAGCGCTGACCCAAAGGGAACTGGGTCGAGGCCGGACGAGGTAGTATCCGGCATGGTGGAGAAATTGCTGCAGAGGGAGGAGAACAAGGCGCTTCTGGACGGGCTGGAGAAGGCCTCCGCCAGAGTAGACCGGGCGAGGGAGGCGCTTGCTGATATCGAGCGCCAGGAAGCGGAGGTCTCGATGGCTAAGGAGTACGTGCGGCAACTACAGAGCCGCGAGGCCGAGGTGAGCTCTCCCCTCCCTGTGACTGATGCGCTTCACAGTGCTAATCATCTCCTTCGACCTTCATGATTATTTTTTGGTTGTCTAATTGCTTCATTGGCTAAAGAAAAGGTTTTGGATCTGATGATTTGCAATGCTCATAGATGCAACATAGTTACATAACTGCATTTCTTCTGCAATTCGATCTCACACATAGTGTTGAAATCGTTTTGAATCCTCAACTACATCCAAATGAAATTTGGAAGATTACAGATAGAAAGTTCTCCATTTGATGAAGGTTGTTTTTGAACTTAGAACCTTGGCAATAACTTTCAAAGTCTTTAGTCTTTACCAACTTGGTAGCATGCACCTTCGAGATTATTTCCTCATCTACTTGAATCTCTACAATTTGACATACTAATATTAATGGGATCAATTTTACTTTTATGACTTGTCTTATTACATTGTTATTGTCACTCTTCACTAAACCTGCAACTAACATGGACAATGGATGGAGTATAATGAATTTCACCACCTTTCACAGGGAAATGGCATTGGTTGTTGAAGGAAAATAGAATAATCCTTGTAACTCATTATTAGTCTATTCCAACATTTGTTGAACCTACATCCTTGTAAGCATTTATTAGCACTTGCTTAGGTTAGAATGATTTACATGTGTTTATTAGCACTACTTAGGCAAGAAGTGAAGTTTTTGACATCTAGAATGGTGGGGAAGCCAGTTCTTTTCTCCTAGTAACTTTGCAGAAGCTTAGTTTTTTGGAATTGGAAATGTATACCTATGTCAAAGTTCCACTCCTAATTGAATTTTTTTTCTGTACTGTTTTCCAAAGAAAACCACCTATTTGGCACGAAGAAGTGAACCTTTTATCTATGGCTACCTCATGGATCAATTAGTTATATATACTGTATAGTATCATTGGGTAATAGCAAAAAAGGTAAAACTTTCATCCCTTATATGAGTGATCAAACTTCTCTCTAGTGGTAAATTCTGGAGCTCATCACTGTGCGAAGCATTGTCTCGAATAGAGAACATGCAATTTTTGTGTCTGAAAAATGGATCTTAGATCATAAACCTTACTATTTTAGTCCCTTGCACAACATCACTGTGTGATCAAGGCTCTCTCTAGTTTCCGCTAATATATATATATATATATATATATATAATTGGTCTCTTTCCTACCAACTGAATTTTTGGATAAATAGTTAGACAATCAATTTGTTAGTAATTCAAAAGTATCAAGTGAAACTAATCTAACCTGGTTTTTATAGAACTCAAACAGTACACAAGAGGATTTTACACAATTCCTCGTCATTTATCCTATAAAAATGCATGTTGCACTCATTGGTATTGGTTTTTAAATAAGATTGCAGAATCGCAAAGGGAATTGTTAGAAGCTAGGGGAAAGGTAGAAGAAGCTCAAAGGTCTTTGTCAGCAAATCTAGATGAGAACAATAACATCTATGGGTCCTCTGAAGTTATTGATAAAGATAGAGAGAGATTAGAATCAGCAAAGGCTGCTCTAATTTCCGCTGTGACGGGCACACTTGCTAGTATCCCTATTTCTCTGTATCAAGCTGCAAGCTATCCTGAACTTATCACTCACCTGGCTGTTGTTTCTATTAGCTGTGCTTTATTTGGAGTTACTTTCCGTTATACAGTAAGAGGAGACTTGGATAATTTTCAACTCAAAACCGGGGCATGCGCAGCCTTCGGTGTCATTAAGGGTATAGACCTCTAACATCTTCCTAACATATTTTCATTCCTGTTTTTATTTTGATCGCTGAGAAGAAATCAAAGTGAACATGCAGGTCTCTCAGTGGTAGAAGCCGGAAAGACATTCGAATTAGATACTGAAAGCCTTATCTCATTCTCAATCGATGGAGCACTTCATGTGTCTGAGAATATCTTCACATTCCTCGCTGCTTCTGTTGCGCTTGATTTCTGCTTTAAGATGGCTATTTTGAAACCATTTCTGCTGAGGAAATAGAACCATGAACCATAATTCAATCCCAAGACATGTTTCATTTCGGTCTTTATGAGTACTTTAAGGTATCTATCAGCAGCCATCCTTCATTTTGAACACTTATTAAGTTACTCTGCCTTTCATTCTCCTGCGTGCAGTAGTTCGAGCAGTTGGAGAGCTATCAACAAGCCGGTTGCGGAGTTGCTACAATGAAACTAATGCAATCTTTGTCTTAAAATGGATCAGCTTTCTGTATGTTTGGCTTTCCTAACCAATTGATTCTTGGATTCTTGATCTACCTCTTCCATGCTGTGCCTGACTTCGACACTCCAAGTGGACATCGACAACCCATATTAGTTTAAAGCCGATGATTATACATATGGTAGGTAGTTCGGTTTGATCCTATTTAATCATATTGGCAGCGATATTAAAAGGTTATAAGTTATGAAGTCGATTTGTAATTGTAGAAAATTCAAAACCTAATGATTGAGTTACTTGATGGTGTGCCTTGTGATGTAGTTGTTAAATGTGCTCCTCTATTTCCACCTAACTAAACAATGCACCATATGGATCACAAAGTTCCAAGTATTTCCATCTTTGCAAAGGAAGTTAAATCCCCCAATTCCTTGTTACATGCCTTTGTCGCTCCCTTCTAGATTCGAGTCAAACTTGCTTTCACCTTTGCCTTGAATCCTTTGGAGTATTCTACTATCTCTTAGTTTATTTTTTTTATCGAGATTGTTTAAATTTATTTATTAAAAATCTTATCAAACGCTGCGAATACTTTATCAAGTTCAACTAACAAAGTAAATTATAAAATATGTATTTTTTATTTTAAATATATTTATGAAATTTTATAAATTACTATATTTGTTCATAATTTGATCCATAAATGCTAATAAATTAAGTTCATTATTGTTCAAATTTATTTGTATTGTGTATTTTTTTATTATTGATGAATATAAATAAATTTTATATAAGAATCAAATTTTAAATCTGAGTTTACTTTTACATTTTGAGGTAATTTTTAAAATGTTTTTTAATTTATGGAAATGATTTTACCAATTGAATAAGTGGCGATTAAGTTGTTAGTTGGACTTAACTGAACAGGCTCAGTCTTTTTAGGGCAAACAAAAAATAAACTGAAATTATTAAATGAGAAGAAATTAAATACGTGGCACGTCCTCTTCCGCGTTCCTCAACTACCGCCACCTGTTCCTTCCCTTTTAAAGTGCCGATGCCCTTCGGGAACTTCATCGGCGTCTTTCTACCGTAAGCTGGCTAAAACTCGGCCACATGAGCTCCGCCGCCGCCGCCTCGCCGCCGCACGTTGCTTTCATAGCCTTCCCCTTCGCATCCCACCCCCTCACGCTCTTCCCCATTGCCCGAGCAGTCGCCGCCGCCGCCCCCTCCGCCGTCGTCTCTTTCCTGGCCACCCAACGCGCCCTCTCCTCCCTTCCATCCGCTGGCGGCGACACCCCCAACCTCCGCTACGTCGCCGTCGCCGACGGCATTCCTCCGGACGTCGCCTCCCCGCCGCCCAAGGACATCCTGCACCTCATCAACTTATTCCTCTCCTCGACGCCCGGTAACCTGAAGCAGGGCATCGCCGCGGCGGCCGAGGCCGCCGGCGGGGTTCCGGTGAGCTGTATTGCCAGCGACGCCTTCATGTGGATGTCCGCCGACGTGGCGGAGGAGATGGCCGTGCCGTGGATCGCGCTGCGTACCGGAAGCACTCCTGCCTTTTCCGCCCATCTCCACACCGACCAGCTCCGCCAGAAGTTCGGCGTCGAAGGCGGCGCCGGCCGTATGCAGGAGCTCCTCGCGTTCATCCCCGGCCTTGAGGTGCAACGCGTTCGCGACCTCCCCGAAGGAATCGTTACCGGCGACATCAACTCCACCTTCTCCGTCCTCTCCTACCGCATGGCCCAAAAGATTCCCGAGGCAGCCGCCGTCGGTATCAACACCTTCGAAGGCCTCAACCCGGCGATCGATGCCAGTTTAGCCTCCACGTTCCCCATGTACCTCCCGATCGGCCCCTTCCACTTCCTCTTCCCGCCGTCCACGCCGGCGTCGGACCCCAACGGCTGCCTCCCCTGGCTCGACCGCCAAGCCCCTGGCTCCGTCATCTACGTGAGCTTCGGCTCCCTCTTTACCCCACCACCGGAGGAGCTCGTCGAGCTAGCGGAGGGCCTCGCCGCCAGCGGCGCACCATTCATATGGTCTCTCAAAGAGGCGGCGCAGCAGTGCCTGCCGACAGGGTTCCTGGCGCGGACGGCGGGGCAGGGGATGGTGGTGGGGTGGGCGCCGCAGCGGGCGGTGCTGAGCCACGCGGCGGTCGGCGGATTCCTGACGCACTCCGGGTGGAACTCTGCGATCGAAGGGATCTCTTCCGGCGTGCCGATGCTGTGCCGGCCGATCTTCGCCGACCAGTTCATGAACCAGCGATCGATGGCGCTGGAGTGGGGGAACGGGACGGGGTTCGAGGGGGTGGCGATGAGCAAAGAAGGAGTGGTGCGGGCGCTGGACGCGCTGCTGAAGGGGGAGGAGGGCAAGAAGCTGAGGGGGCGGGCGAAGGATCTGAAGGAGGCGGCCATGGCGGCGGTGGCGCCCGGCGGAAGCTCCAGGAACAACTTCGATACCTTGCTCAAGTTGATGCTCACAACGCAAAAATTAAATAATTAATATTCGTAATATTTTAAATAATAATGAATACTTTAAATTATCTCTACGCTGTCAAATGGGGACTTTGTTTACTAGGAAGGATGGATCATGAAACTTCTCCATGTCCTCAGTTTACTAACCCAGAATGATTCTCACGATGCAGTCCAGTCGCAAGCTGGTCGCAACAATGAGCTGGACGACCACGTGACCACAAGCTCATCTGATTTATAAATAATAATAATAATAAAAAAAATAATAATAAAATCAAAATGCTTTGTCTCGGATTAATAATTCCCAGTCAATTCCCAGTGGACTGTTGCGTACTTTGTCAGCCTTCTGCATCCCAAGTCCCTCCAAGTAATTAATTCCCACTTTTAATTCTCAGCTGACCGTTGTGTACTTCATCAACCATCTGCATCCCATGTCAGATTGACAGCTGTTTCTTTGGGTTCCTTTAATTTTTTTTAATTCAGATATTTAATTACGGATTAATTGAACGATTCAGTTTCATTAAAAAAAATTATTTATCATCAAAATAAATCGAAATACATGCACCAAAACTCATTTAAACAATCAGAATTTTTAAAATTATCATCTCACTAAAACAATCTCTATGATATATCATAACTAAAATTTAACTCTTAAATATTTAATTAACTATTTAAATGTCTGATTAACTGTTTACATTCCTCCGATGATAACAAATGGACACATCACGATTGGAAAACAATAATGAGTAAAAATGAAAAGAATATTTTTATTATTATTATTATTTTTTTTCAAAAATACTCTTATTGTTAAGATTATTTAGTAACAATTACCCAATTAAAACTACCAGTATATTATAATAATTACGATTCAATAGTTACTGCATAATTATAATAACTTTTGATCGATACTAATAATATTGTATGCATAATTATAATAACTTTTGATCGTTACTAATAATATTATATGTATATTACTAATTACAGTGCGTAACTATTATAATATGGACAGTTTCAAAGCATCATCAATTGAAAACTTGCAACAAAACAACCCTACTCGATCATCTTCTTATTAGAATTCAAATCTAAGCATATCATGTGTCGATACAACGAACTAGTCACATTCGACAATTTACATGAAAAATTAGACCCGAGAAATATACAAACTGGCACGCGCGCGCATCTTATAAACACTCGACATAAATTAGAAGGGAAGGATTTGAGGCCAAAGTACTTCTCCTCTATACCTCTTCCTCCCTCGCTTGGTTGTTGCTCTTGATGATGTTGTATTTGCACAAGGGGCAAGTGGCATTGATGTGTAGCCATTTGTCGACGCAATGGCGGTGAAAGTGGTGTCTGCAAGGAAGCCCTCTCAACTCATCTCCATCATTGTAGGGCAAGAGGCAGATGCAGCACTCCTGCAAGAACAACAATTAGCAGATATATATCAGCGAGAACACTGAGCAGCAATTTGCATGGTTACCGATCTTTAGAAGGTTCAAAGAAACTACTTTAAGAGAACTTGAAAGGAAAGCATGCGAAGAAATATGATTTTCAGATTGTTCTATCTGTCAAATACATAGAGATTCAGCTTCAATATAATTTGCAAAAAGTTCGAAGGCATCATAAGATTGAGTTTTCTTCTAACAAGTGTGGCTAACTTAACAATTCAGAAAAGCCAACCAACACAAAACACTTGAATCATTTGCCCAAAGTAATCCTGAACAAACTCTAGATTTCAATATTGCATTGAAAAACATGGGAGATTTTGCGATAAATGTTGCTAATTTCTCTATAGTGCTTGTACAGGTTTCCAGATTAGACTATGATCAAATTTAGATGGTTTTGAGTCGTAGTTTCAGCAAAGACCCAACCAAACTCAAAAGTTTCGGCACAATTGAGAGGGAAGTAGGAGAAAAGTGAAGGATAAAGATGAACGAAATAGAAAGAGAAGATAGAACACAAATGAATAGCAGGGCCCTGGCCCCCCAATCAAACAAACCATGAACTGCAATGAGACATCAATGAAGAAGACTTACAGCGTCCTCTGGGGATATAACATGCCCAGTAGGATAATCAGTGCCACACTCGATCATCATTCCACATACGGTTCTTGCTAATCCAGCGCTTAGATTTTCAGAGTTGCCTGCCCTTTGGAATCTGTATTTGGGAAGTTGGTAGATATCTTCATCAGATGCACCTTCTTGCTTCAAGAAGGAGAAAAGAATATACTAATGAGTAGTTTGGAGCAGGGAGTCTCAAATAATTCAGAAGATACATAACTCGCAATTCAATAAGTTTACGAAAACCGCTACCTATATGTGTTATGCACACATCACCTTACTTGAATTAGCCAAAACACACCTCTTTATGTTTGATCTTCACAATTAACCTAAAATCTTTGGACTCAAGAAAGCTCTTTGATAGAATCAATTGGACAATACACTGGCAAATTGTTGTGTTCAGCATTCGAGAAACTGTGCTGATCTTGCTCATCTTAGCTAGAAGAATGCTTTTGTTTAATCAAAACATTAAAGTGAAAAGGAAGCATGATGACAGGGGAACAGAAAACAACCAAGAACGAATTGCATTTGCCATTATTGAACACAAGAAGCTAACCCACTTGAAAACAAAAATTACTTCTGATGTTAATATATTAACCTAGAATAGCTTGTCATTGTTTGAGATACCTGATCTGCAACAGCATAAAGAATTGCAATGATACAAGGTAGGCAACAGCAAACAGCTAGGCCAATGACACATGCCAGAGCAACACAAAAGAGGACAAAGAACACATCGAATGCCAGGAAAACTATGCAAAGCCTGAAAAACACATCCAGAAGGACAAAAAAATGTAAGTCAGAAACATTTGTATAGTAACCAAATAGTCTAGATATAAGGAATAACCAGTATAGTTGTGCTGCATCCCGTGTCAAAGCTTGGCCTCCAGCTGATACCCAGTAAAATCCAAGGATCCACCATATGAAAGAGAAGAAAGTATTTGCAGACTCCAGATATTTAGCAACACTTCAAAGAAAAAGGTGATATAAGTAAAATCAATATCCAAACACCAAGATCTAAAACTAGGTCATAAGAAACATCATAATAGAAACATTATAAGAACTAGGTAAAGAATTTTTGTCATAGTCAATATGGATAGTAACATTGACATCTCAGTAAAAAAGATGCTGGTTCTTGATCAACTTGGCATCAATGTACCAAAGCACTAGGTGCTCCAAGGCACCAATGTCCTTGTGTTGTGGGAGTCGCTAGGGGCCAGCTTAGCTGCTTGCTTGAGTGAAGCAAGGTGCTTATATTATATCTATAAAATACATTAAGATTTGTTCATTTAATGGAAAGAGTGGAAAATTTGGGTTTATATAAATACAACAGTTAACTACATAAATCATATAGAAGCTATGTCAAAAGTTTCAATGCATCATTTAAGTGTTTTAATCAATTTCATTTGTCAATTTTTTTACAACAGCAAAAAGTATGCTAATTAAGCACCTAGCCAACATTTATAATAAAAAACATACTGTTTAATTAATTTTCATTTTTTTTTCTTTCCCTTTATTCTCTTTTGTTTCTCCCTTTTGTCTTTCTTCCTCCCTTCATTGTTATTCTTGAATTTTACCATCATTCCTAGAACTGGCAGCACGTCCAGGGAGGAAGAGAGAGGAAGGAAAGAGGAAAAAAGAAGATATAAAGGAGGAAGAAGATGGAAGAGAGAAAAAGAGGCAAAGTAGAGAGAGAAAAGAAGGCAGTTGACAGCTATGTCAAGGATTCTAAATGAAGATGTTCACGAAAAAGCTCAATACTCGGCTCGATAAAAGTTCTTTTATGTTCATTCAATATTTAAAAGTAAATAGAGTAAACAAGCTTGACGAAAACAGACATGTATAAGCAACGATACTTGTTTAGCAGAAGACACTGAAACAAAATGCAACAATTCCCAAAAGTGATCATGTGACAAGTTCTAACTTCTAAGCTAAAAATCCTAAATAGTTTAACATCAGGAGAACACATAATGCAACCAAGAAATACCGCTAAATCTCTACATCTATCTAACAATACAATTAAGCATAATCAATGACAATATGTACATCAGTATCTTGAATCTGGATTTTACTCATTTAATATATAATTTGTTTATAAGCTTCAGTTTGAGATCCTCCATAAGGAGAGCTTAGGACTTTACTAAGTTGAGCTCATTGAGAGCTTGATGAAGTGTATGATAAACAAGCACACAAGTTATCCAGCCTGAATTGCATGGTAAAGCTCAACAAGATTCTTTTTTTTCTTCTAAATTTTCACAGCAAACGAGCTTGAAGATGTTGGCATCGATTCAGCTACTCATTGCAGGGAGTAAAATCATCATCATAGTAGAGTAACAGATAAGTACAGGAACAAATCTTATGATAAACCCTAACAGACAAAACAATCAGAGAAGTTGAATCAGTTTTTTCTTACCTTTTGGCACCCTCATTCTGACTCTGGTGAACATCGAGACCCCTTGCTTCCACCACCTCCCTAGAAGGAGTCAGAGACAAATTCCACCAATTCCAACCGCCTCTTTCCTCTACGTCCCGCAGCAGACGCCTCCGCCGGAACTGAACGCAGACGAAGACAATGTGGAACACGCACTGGAGAGCGTACCCGCCAATCCACAACCTCAGCGGCATCGACGGGGCCTCATCCCGGCTCAGGGCCAGGACCCCGGCCGCCGAAGCCACAAACACCACGTTCCAAAGGATATCAAGCAGCACGACGGGGCGGGAGCAGGCCCACCCGCTCTGCCGCTCCTCCAGTTGCTCCGCCGCAGACTCCCGCACCAACAGCGACGGCTCCCGCATTGCGCGCCGGTTGCCGGCGTGGCGGAGGAACCAGGCCGCGCCATTAAATCGGGGCCTCCTGAGGCCTCCGCCACCGCCGCTGCGGCCTTGATCGCCGCCGGCGGCCACGAGAGGAAAGGGGTCGATGGCGTCCGCGCCACCAACGAGGACGCGATCGAAGGAACTCAACCAAAACATTCCGGCGAAGAAGATCCAACGAGAGAATTGATAATCGAGATGCAGATCGAAGCTTGCACTGCACCGCTGGAACTTGAAAACCTAGATAAAATGGGGATCTGAGAGAATAACAAATCACATGAAAGAAGCCAATGGATCGATTTGCCTATTTTATTAAATTTAAGAGTTAATTGCAAAAGTACTAATTTTAAAACTCACCCCGTATTTTTGGATGTATTTGATATTTTGTTTCAAATATTCTTTAATCGCATTTAACAACGAATGGGCACAGTTTAACTAATCTGTTTAAAATAAGAAGATTATAGTTAAATTTCAATAGAAATGAATTTTTTGAAATTTAATGAATTTTTTGAAATTTAATTTGTAAGTGTGTATAAATTATGTTCTAGATTTATTCGATAAAAAATCATAAACCTTCAAAAACAATTAGAGAAAGACTATAAAAAAGAAACAAGTATTCAATTAAATGAGAAAAAAAAAAAAAACTCAAACCGTTGTTAAAATCAACAATTGGTACACGAAGACACCCCCATTCGGCGCCCATCGAAGCTCTTTCTTTCAAGACAAAACAAAAGAATAGATGAACTCGTTTACAGTGTTTCAGTTAAAGCATTCTCTTCGATGGGAACCACGGTAGACTGCTTCTTCAGTTGAGACAGAGCACTGTCACCATGGCCACCTACAGTGATCCTGACTTCCCTCGCTGCGACAGAAGGAAGCCTTCTGAACGCCACAATTCCTTCTCTGCACAGAGGACAAGGCACTGCAGCAGGTTGTGGTGGCGGTGCAGGCCTCTCGCTCTCACACTTGATGGTGCTGCTCGTCGAGCAAAGGCACAGAGCACACCTGATGCAGAGTCCATGGCCACAACCTTCAGCAGCCACAGTGCAAGCTCTTTCTAGGCAGACAGCACATGGATCAGAGTCATCAGTAGTGGGCACAGTCGATGAGGGCATTCCATGTTCCCTGAGAAAATATTAAGTAACTTTCAGATTAAATGAGAGTTTATCGAACTGTAAAGTTAGTGATGACCTTGCTAGTTTTATGATGTTTGTGAGAACCAGTGACGGGCAGAGTGATGCAGGGAAGTCGGGAGCTGTCAGTTGGGAATTGATCAACAGTAATGGGACGAGCTCGATCCAGCCACATGACTTAGCGACGTCAACTGGAAGGTACCTGAACAAATAAGAGTTAGAAGGACACAAAGTGAGCAGAGGAAGAAGAAGAAGAAGAGGAAGGTGAGCAGCATACCCATGGCTGTTCACTGCTGACCTGCTTGCTCCTCTAGCAATAAGAACCTAAACAAAGATGCAACTAGTTCATTTTAGAATCACACGGCAAGGTGATGAAATGAGAGAGCTTGCCAACCTGACAACTCTTGAGGTTTCCAGTGGATGCTGCATAGTGCAAAGGAGTGCTTCCAGCTCCTGTCACAATGCATAGAGAAGTTGACTTTATTGAGATTTGAATCATGATTTTCTAAACTTAGTTGTCGTATAAGATTATGAATATGGAGGAGCTGAACAAAATGGTGAAATCGATTAACCTATTGAGGCTGCTGCAGAGGAGGAGAGACAGAGTGCCTCAGCTGAGACAGCAGCGTGCAGGTCGAGCAGCAGGCGAACGCAGTCTGCGTTTCCGCTCAGCGCAGCCAAATGGAGAGCGGTGACGCCGCTGCTCGCGGCCTGGTTTACGAAACCAACGAGCTTGGCTTCGTCCAGCCCGGCAGACAGAAACCCTGCGACGAGCAGCCTGATGCACGCTACGTGCCCGCCCTCAGCCGCGTAATGCAGCGCGGTACGGCCATTCCAGTACAAACCCTTCGAGACCTTCGAGAAAAGAAAAGAAGAAGAAGAAGAAATCGTTTCAGAGGTTTCGGAAACCCCAAATTTAACCCTAAACGGCTAAACCACAAACGGAACGTACGTCACAGTCGAACACGAGCAGAGCCTGCACTGCCTCCCAGCAGCCGCTGCGGCATGCTTCCATCAATGGCGTCTTCGACACGAGAAGAGATTTACTTCAGCGCCTGAATGCGTTAAACAGGAAGGAGGGAGGAAGGGAGGGAGACATCTGGAACTAACTAACTCACCAGTCCGTAGAAGTTCCTGGAGTTCACGCTCGCTCCATGCTCGAGCAGCAGCAGCACAATCTGCGAATCAGATCGAATGAATTCTCATCACATTATTTCTCTTTTTTCTGGGAAGGATCAATCTCAAACGGTTTGATCATACCTCAGAGTGGCTTCCTGCAGCAGCCATGTGCAGCGGAGAGGAGAAGCCAGAGGATCTGGCCAGGCCTGGCTTCATCTCCAGCAACTTCTTCGCTCCCTCTGCGTCGCCTTCTGCCGCCGCTCTAACCAGCTGCTTCCTCGAGGAGGAGAAGAGCCCAAAGCAATTCCCCATGGCGGCTACACGTACGATTTGTCGTATTGAGAGGGAAAGGAAAGCTTTTTCAGGGATATTTGTAAGGCATGGAGATGGTCGATCGATTCCAATGGCGTGTCTGGTGATTTTTTTATTTTATTGAAAACGAGTTGTTTTCGTCAAATCCATGGAAAGAAGGAAAGAAGCGCAGCAGAATTGGTTGAATCTTTCTTTCTTTCTTTCTTTCTTCAGCTGGAGAAAGAGAAAGGGAGAAGAAATACGCAAAAGATATCTGAAATAGAGGTGAAGAAGGGATTATAAATTGACCTGGTAGTTCGGTGGTTCAGGATTGATAAGGATGGAGATTAATGATATGTTTATGGAAAAAAGATGAATTATACAAAATTTGAGATACTTTTTCTCTATTTACTAAATGCAAAAAAAATTGTTTATGATTTTTTTTGAAAATATTTTTGTATCTGTCTAAAATTGAGCCAAACAAACTTTCTCTGTAATCAACTCTGATGCCCTCGAGGCCTCTTTTTCTTTATCCTTTCCTTGTTTTCCTTTTTTTTTTTAGATTCCTTACTTCTTCAATCTAAACCTTAAGTAAACATAACATTAGACTAGTCTTTTTGTCGATAGATACTCCTATCAAACACAACTATCTATCATAAATATTCTATTATGATGTGGTTGGGTGATGTACCTCGAGCTTTTATGATTCTTGTTGGATCATTTTCCATAGTTTAGTTTATTATATTCATATTTAAATATATAAATTTATTTTAGAAAATAAAAGTTAATTTTGAGATTTCACTTAGTCGAGAAAAAAAAGAAGTCAATAAAAATAATACTAATAATAAAAATGTAGTAGTTAATCACGAAACCTCTTTCCCCGAAACTGTACCTTTTCTTGCACGTATCTGTCATGACAATTAATTAATTAATTAGGTATAGTTGAGAGGCGTGTGGTTAACTGTAATTATTGCGTGATTAGGAGTGATTTTGAAAAGTTTTT
>JBBUKS010485022.1:0-16063 GCA_038050645.1 Hedychium gardnerianum
ATTAAAAAATGAAAATAAATAAAATATCAAACCAACCAACCATGAATTTTACACAACTACATTAATAAACTAAAATAATAAAAAATATCTGAGTTGAATCTATTTGTTTCAATAATGATCCAATTTCAACATCATTCAATGGGATCTTGCTTCTCCCCCACCCAAACAACTTAGGGTAAATATTTAAACCATGTCATACTCCTAAAATTGGGACAGTCTCATATAACCAAGCCAAAAACAAAAAATAAAATAAAAGTTATTAAAAATATACTAAGATCATAATTATTAAAGTTGCATACTAACCATCAATCTAACCGTGCATCCATCAACATAAAGCTTTTTTTCGATTTGACATATTTCTCGATATAAAAATTAGAAGGCAGCATCTCCCCAAGCATATTTAGAAAATATTGTAAAATCATCTAGATAAGGAAATATAAAGTCAGGAGTGATGTAATTACCAGTGGAGAATATTATGCAATTAAAAATGAACAAAATAAAAATTCTAACAAAATCATCAATGTTACTACTCTCACCATCACTTCTTGCAAGTAAAAGTAGTTTTTCATAAATAGCTTTTCGATTGGCATTGGTGGCTTTGCTGTCAAAATGACGCATCAAGAATATGGAGTCCAGTTTCAGGTCCAAGTCAACTGGTTAGTCACCATGATGTAGACCAAGAACAATAGAGAAATTTGCTAATTTGAAAGGGATGGTAATGTCATCACCAACAACAAAAAAACATGAATCAGCCTGAAATCTGTTTAAAAAATAATTAATCCGGCCACTACTAATCGCAAGGACTGGCATATCAATCCATTTAGCGAAAGGAGTATCATTTATTCTACTCCTCTACTGCTCGCCTAGGATTAACTTCAATTCTCCCATCACAGTTTTAAAATAAGGAGGGGAATATCGTGAAAAATATTTATTCCCACTATTCTTCTCATGATAATCATTAACTAGTATGTCTTCTATAGCCATTTCTATATCAAAAACCAAAAATAAAGTTATACAAATAATTAGTATAAATACAACTAGAAAAAAAAAAGAACATAACTATATATATATGCAACAAAAAATGACTAATTATGCCACATAATTTCTTATTTATTTCATTATTTTGAGTCAGTTTAACATGTGTTTGTTATCTTTACATCAGAAATTTGAAATTTATTCTAGACTAGATACCGATAGATTCTTCGTTTCCAAGTAGATTAGGGGAGAAGCTAGTATGATCCAAACAAAGCATATTTTACTCCAAAATATGCTCTAATGCATTCCTTAAATGAACGGTTCATTTTCCTCTCGGACAAGAAAGGATCTTAGGTCCGACATATTTCTATTATATTTCATGTTTTTTAGAGTTTATTTAGTATACAAGTACTACCTACAAAAAGGAAAATGGATTGGAGAAGTAAAAACTATTGTGCATCATCAAGTTCTAATCTATAAACTATGTCTTTCATTCTTGCAGTGGGTTGTTCTTACTAGAAAGCACAAGATTGTAGTTCAAGATGACTCTGTATTCCCTATGTTTCAATGACATTGCAACACAAGCTATTTATGATTTTGTTCTACAGTTATGATGTCACATAGATGATTTTTACTCTGTGATCATCGGTCCTAGCAATGGTACCAAATATGTTTGAAGATTTCATTCTTTGCATACGTCTTTCCATGATAATCAAGTGGAACAACAAATTAATGTTCAAACTTTTTTTTTTAAAATACAATTGTGATGGAACAACAAATTTCTAAAGATCACTGCAGCAGATGGGGTCCTCCTTTCCAATAGCCACAATGAATTCATTTTCAAATCTATAAAAAAAATTATGATTTCAGTTAAATGGTTGATCACTTTGGAAACAAAGTGCCACATTCAAAATCTATCTTATGTTATTTTCAAAATCATTGAACCATTGGCGAAATGCAAATTGAGAATTCTTTTATTCTTTGTTAATTTTGTTGACTTCATATTCATTTAGTCAAAAATGATGAGCAGAAAGTTGATCATTATATGATTACCCTATGCAAAAAAACAAAAAAAAGTAAAGAGATATACTGTCCTTGCCTTTGAGATATCTAACAAGGAGGAAAAGATTAATGGCAATGGAAAGATCCTATGTTGCTTTTGAGAAATAAATTTGATGAAAATATTTGAACATGATAGTGTGAAAAGATTCGACATAAAAATTTAAAAAATAAATCAGAAAAAAAAGACGAAAATAGAAGGTGGAAGTCAAATAAAAGTTAAACTATGTATCTCAGATGAATACAATATTTGTTTAGCAAATTTGTAAAAGGTGAGTGACCTAGTAACACCGACACACAGCACAAAGACGCATAGCTCTTTCAGACAACATATATTGACCAAATGTTTTTTTTTGAATAACTGTCTCAAAATAAGCCTTTACAACTAATTTCTGAATTCCAGCAATATTTTAAAAATTAATTCCAATACAACTAAAAAAACTACTGCATAACAATATCAAGAACAAACCCTACAAATTGGGGGAAATGGATTGCCAATAACTTAAAACAAACAACAATACTTTCAAAAACCCCAAAAGATTCAACAAATAATAAACCCTACAAATTGGAGAAAATATGATTTTCCTTTATACCTTTCTTGAATTTCTTCTTATTTGTAGTTCTCGGACATTTCTTCTTCGTTGTAGCTTCTGCCGATTCGTCCTTCACTTTTCCCCTGTTATTTTTTGCGTCTAAGTCAAACCTCTTCGTGCATTATTCTCTCACTTCGTCAAACTCGTTGCAGTTGAGAAATGATGGGAGAAAGATGATAAAGTGATATTATTCTTATAATATATACATGAGAATACTAGTGGGTTTGAATTAAATATGAGGACAATTAGGTATTTTGGTTCTCATTAAGGAGTTAAAATATTTATTATCACTCTCTGGCAATTAGATGAATTTATATGTTTTATCATCTAGGGATTCATTGTAAAGTTCAGATTGAGATCGGGGCTTTTTAGTCAATTTACCGAAAGAAGATGCTTATTTTTTTATTATTATTAGTGTGTTATTAATCAATGAACAAATAGGAATATATATCATGCATCAGAATAGTTAATTAGTTTATGTAACCAATAATGGCGACATACCTACGTGATTTCGACTGTTTAATGGCATGTGAAAGTAAAATGTTTAATATTTCAAAGGAAATTTTCCTTTTTGAAATATTTAAATTGTCCCTTCAATTATTGTTACATTACCCCCAACTATTATTGTCGTTAGTTCATCAATAATAGTTTGTCAGTGTTAAATAAATTAATGGCTTTAATAGCAAATATATTTTAAACAATTCCAACTTTTCTAAAAAGCTAAATTTTAGGCTGGAAAATAACTTTTTCTTTATTTTACTTGTTTTTATCTAGAAAATTTCCACAATGACTTTTGACCTTTACAAGTGATTTTTTGGGTGTTATGATATAAAATTTTGATGACAATATTTTAAAACTCATGTTCGATGCATCTGTTGAATGAAAATTCATTCACTTCATGTCATTAAATTCACTCGTGCGACTTTAAGTGAAAATTGATGATGGTTTATGACTTGTTACATTGAGTTTGGTCTTCCTCCAATATCCAAGTCAAGTTGACTTGAGCATTGCCTTGATTTGGAAGCAATCTAACATGAAATCTTCCAATCGTTCTCCAGATATTTTCCTAATTCATTAATTTTGGATTCAATTGTCTCAATTTTTTTTATTAATTAATTATTTATTTAGTTATTGAAATGTGATCTTCCACGTCATTTCTAATTTTCTATGATCGGAGAGCCCCAAAGTCAAAAAAGGCGCATACAAAAGCCTACGCGTGCAAAGCTAAAACACTAATCAACACCGAGATTAGTCACTCGTATCCGCGTGCGCTGATTCTCTTACCCAAACACACTCAAACGCTCTATCATCCAATCACTCATCATTGTTCCGCGGTCCCAAAGGTGGGCCCCCACAGTCCGCGCGCACGAGCGGCGCGAGCTACGACGCGAAAAGCGGCCACTAAAAAATAAGTATTAATTATTACGATCGAGGCATCGACGCACACGTGATGCGAGCCTATGAATTTCCCAGAATACCCTTATCGCTCCCCTCCCCCTCTCCGTCATATCGGCCGTCGATTTCGACGATTCTGGCATTTCGACGGTGGAGATATGCTTATGACTGCGGCAACGAGGGAAGCAGGTAAAGTGGTAATTTTGGTCGGCTTGACGCCAACGTTTGATGGCGTGTTTGACCTTCTCGCCTCGAAGCTTTTCCAGTGGAAGTTTAGTATGATTCGCTTTCGAATGCTCTGCGCCTCTCTCCATCTCTCCCTTCCGTCTCGCCTTTGATTCCTCCCTCCCTCTTCGATCTCCTCTCTCGGCGTATCGCGGCGGGATTCGATTCGTTTCTCTTTGAGTTTCATCGGTTCCTGTTGGGAATTTGTTCCGATGCGGTCGTAAATTGTCGCGCTTCGACGGGATTTGAGCTGTATTTGCTAAAATTGGTCCGCGGTCGGGGGAATTTTCTCGGGGTGGGTGACGTCTTCTTTCTTCTGGATTTAGGAAGAGGAGGGATGAGGGGCGTCAATAATAGCGTGGAGACTGTGAATGCGGCGGCGGCAGCGATTGTCGCTGCTGAGAGTCGTGCCCAGCAAGTGACCGTCCCGGTTGGTTTCCTTATCCTCTTTCTTAATTTACCTTCTGTCGCTGTATGATTTTGCTGTGATTGTTAATGTTGGGTTTCTTTTAGAGTTTTGCTGGTTTAGATCTGCGATGGTTTTGGTGTGGTGCCAGTAATTTTGACTTTTGATGTATTTCCCAGGGCACGCAGGAGATCTGGGCAATAGTTCTGTTACCATGAATTTTTGAATTTATCCTGTTTAATTTTATGTTTGTCAGTCAGTTAATGACTTAAGTCAGATGAGTTACTAGACAATCGTGCAAATGTTTTATTTATTGGAATTTCGTGAGTTTCTTGGTGGGTGTTTAGTTGGCACTTTTTAATAGTGATAAGCTTTAGGAAATACCTAGCGATGCAGATTTTTTGCACATGATAAGTTATTTGAGTTCAGATGTTTATTTTGATTCACGAATTGTGCTTATTTGTTTCTTTCACATTTGCTAAATATAGATAAAGAGTGAATGAGTGCTTGATGAGGATGTCTTGAGCTTTCATGTGCCTTTAGACTAAAAAGAAGTTTATAAAAATTGTGGTATGGCTCGTTATATTGGATAGTTAGGAAACAATCTGTTCCAAATATCAACGTAAAAGAAAAAAAATGAAAGTGGAAGATTATATGTTTGAGGTTATTAAAAATGAATTATTAAAATCATATTATCTTGGAAGCAATCAGTTACTCTAATGGATGATAAAATAAAGAAATTTGGTTGAGATGTTATGAAAGTGTTCGAAGGTGACCAATATATTGCATGATTAGATGAATTTAATCGATTAGTGTTGCAGTCATAAGAAGTAGAGGGTGACTAAATAAAACTCTAGTTGATGCAGCAAAAAGTGATTTAGTTGATTTAATGGTTAAGACACATGTAGCTGACCCCAAATAGGAATAACATTACCTGGCAATGATATGTAGTTAAACAACCTATGTAGTATTTAAGATCCAACAAAACCTGGAAAGAAAAAACTCTCCTTTTTCTTATTTGTTTCCATGAAACATGATATATGATCTCAACTTGGTTAAGGGTGGATAAACCTGGACTGAAAACTTGACAGAGATGTTTTTTGATAAATTGGAATAATTTGATAACAAGAAGATAGAACAGTAAGGATTCTTAAGTTGCAACAAGCATGTTGGGAGCTTAAGCAGATATGTTGAACATGATGCTCTCTGTTATGTCCCTTTAGATCAACAGATCAACTTCATGGCATAGCCAGAATATTCTCCAATATTACAGGCTGTGTTGGCATCATATATTCATTTGTTTCTAAAATATTTGGGTGTATTTTTATTTGAGGTGTTGGATTTACTGATATAGGACAAATTGTATAGATATTAAAAACTGTAATCAAATTGACAATGCTTAGACTAAGCAGTTAAAGATAAATGATTTGTTTTTTTTAAAAAAAATAATCTTAGCCAGAGTATGTTATCTCAATTGATATGCTTTCTGAATTCCAAGGAAGAAGGAATATGTCTGAAGTGAAATGGAGTAATCATATTGCAAATCTAATTCAGATTTTGAAATTATGTGAACTTTTAAGAAATAGTCCAAATCAGGAAAGTAAAGACGAAATAGATGGGAAAAATAAGGTAGATTGTTGTGATTTATTCCATGCCTAATATATATTTTTCCCCTTCCAGTTACTAAATCACCATGTGCTTTTTCCTTCCCTTTCCTTTGAGTTGCAACTTCAGCTTCAGTAATTTGGCTGGACAAGCATAAGTTTCATTGATGAAGTTTTGTATTGCCTAAATAAAAATCTGTCTCCTGTTTCAATTTTATTCAAAGCCACTTAGTTGCATTTGTCCTATTTACTCACTTCTAGTGTTACCCAAGGCCATTCCAAATGAAGAAGTTAAGTTCTCATCAATCCTCATGGTTTGTAGGTTTCTTCTGGGCACACAGTGGATAATCATTTCAAGGATCTTTGAAAGGAATAGACACAAAAAATATACCTCTTAGCAGTGCAATTTAATGTTCTTCTAATTATCTTGCTTTGTAACAATAAAGGTAACTTTGCGCAATGCTTTATCACTAGATTTATCACTAGTAAAGGAGTAAAGGAAATATGAGTGGCTATCCCTATTCACTAGTTGTGTATATTCTGATATGCACTGACTTTATCACTATATATAATCCATACCATACATCAATAATGTGAAAATTTGACAATTTACTTTAGCACCTGAAAGAGAAAAAATATTATGACATAAGTCCAGAACAATAAAAAGTAGGTAGCCCATCAATAGTTAGTTGATAAATAGTTTATTTTTAGCTGGTAAATCTGTAATTATTCATAGGTGCATTTATGCATTGGTTATGGGAAGGCAGAACGATTACATTACATGACTTCTTGCAATCAATTAGATTGTTCTTGTAAAACTTTATCTATACCTTCCAGTACTATTCTCAATTTTTACAAATCATTGTTTATTTCAATGGAAATCCCATATTACCTAATTGTGCCGAAAATTATTATACATATATTATATTTCTGATGTTTTTAGGTCAAATTATTAATGATGACTGAAAACAAGATAAATTTTGTGCATAGTAGACTTTGTTGTTAACACAAGCATATTGAGATATGGCTTTTCAATTTCCTATTAGTTCTACATTTATTGTATGAGCTTATACAAAGAACAACCAATATTTTTATTATTAGCTGACATTATTATTTTGTACATCAGGTTCCTGATGGTTTATGTTAAGATAGTTTTCTCACTAACTCCCATTCTAATTGCTTTCAAGAAGACTCAGGAGGCCTGTATTGCAAATCTTTTAGGCTCCAAGAAAACCTTGAATCTGTTTTGCACTTTAAACCTTAATTAATTGTTCTTCATGTATTGGTTGAAAAAAGTGAAGCCATAATAATTGCCATTTGCGAGAATTTGTCACTATTGTGTGACAAATTAGATATTATTCTGCAAAATATATTATTAAATTCTAGTGTGGTAGTTTTGCTTGTGTTTTAAATTCTTTTTGGATAAATGAGTGTGCCTGTTCATTTCATCTCATTTCATATCAAATATCCTATCTTAGTCATGGTCCAGGAACAATTATATTAGGGTGATTCACTTGTCTAAAGTCGAGTCTAATCCAAGTTTTGAGGGATAATTCCCTTTATAGTTTGTTTCTGGGAATACTTTTTATGCTTCTTCTTGGTGGTTATTCATGTTCTCTGGAGTATCCTCTTCTGACCCTTGCTTATCTGTAATAGTATGACCTAGTTCCCTTTTTATGCATTTATCTTTTATGAAACTTGTTGGCTTGCCCTTAGTGTTTAGTATGAAGAAACAATCTAAAGAATTATTGACTTAATAACTAAAATATTTTTTTCTTTCTTTTTAATGAATCGTAATGGATGGAATGGTCCTCCTCCACTAGGGATGGCAGCATGTTCGTGTCTGCAATTTTTGGTACTACATGAACCTGTGTGTGTTTAAATGTCTGCTACTTCAACCATTCAAATAGACACTTTGGATGATAAATAGGCACTTGAACCCATTGGTATCGAACTTAAATCAGTAAAATATGTAGATACCTGCAATTTTAAAAGCAAACTCAAATCTGATTTGAATCCATTAAGTATAAATTAAGTACCTGAGTCCGACTTAGATGGGTAGATATCCACGGATACTTGATTTTCAAGTACTTATTACCATCCTATTCTCCACCATGAGGATTCCTCAAATAAATTACACGGACGCCATTTCTACAATGATTACACAACCTACAACCTTTGAACAATGAAGGGGGGAACCTGCTGCTGAAGTACTTGACTAACAACCTAAACTTCATATGCTTTATTTATGGCAAACATTTGCTAACTATTTTGTCTGCTGCGGTAAATTTTTCTTTACTGAATTTTAGAATCATATTCTCCTTTATAGTCTAACAATGTGCAGGGTCATTTTTTTTTTGGTTTTCTGCTTCTTTAGCTGAATGATTTGATTTATATAAATCTGTAGCTGTGGTTGATATCTTTAATTGGTAATTTAATAGTTTCTTCAAAGTAAAGGATGATTATATCTACAATCTATAAGAGTTCTGTTTGTTATTGCATGCAAAATTCACGGGTTTCATGGCATTTGCTAATATTGGCTCATAATATCTCTAAATTCAACTTCTGATTTCTTTATTTTTCTACTTTCAATTGCCAGAGAAGAAAATGGACTGCCTGGCTCAGTGTGTATTGGTGCTTTGGATCACATAGAAATGAGAACCGTATCAGCCATGCTGTCCTTGTTCCTCAACTTGCATTTCCTCTGTCGGATACCCCTGCAATTGAGAACTCAAACAATCCACCTGAAGTGAGACTTCCATTCATTGCCCCACCTTCCTCTCCAGCTTCCTTTCTACCATCAGGAACTCCCTCTGCCATGCAATCTCCTGTAGCTCCTATTTCTCTCTCTGCTCTCTCAACAAACACCTATTCCCCAAGTGGTCCGACTTCAATCTTCGCCATTGGGCCTTATGCAAACGAGACTCAATTGGTGTCACCCCCCATCTTTTCCACCTTCACAACTGAACCTTCCACTGCTCCTCTTACTCCCCCACCAGAGCCTTTGCACTTGACAACCCCTTCTTCTCCTGAGGTACCATTTGCCAAATTGCTGACTTCTTCCTTTGATGCAAACTGCAAGAAAGCTGAGGCGTATGAGTTCCCATCCTACCAACTTTACCCTGGAAGTCCAATCGGTCGCCTTATATCACCGAGTTCAGCATGTTCCGGTCCTTCCTCGCCATTCCCTGATCCTGATTACCACTCAGCTGACATCTCTTTCCAATCATTCCCTATTGGCGAACCACCAAAAATCTTGAGTGCTGAAGGAGTGGCTGCAAGAAAGCTTATACCTCGGCATGCTCGAATTGGTGGATCGCATTTGGAGGGTAATACATCTGCAGCAGCGCCAGCAGTGGAATCTGCTGTTCCGCCTAAGAATAATGAACACGGAATGGATCACAGAGTATCATTCGACTTAACTGCTGAAGAGTTCACGCGCTGTTTGGAAAAGAAGGTAGCAATCTCCAGCGAAGGGACTTCTGAAACCTTTACAGCAAGAACTGATGGGGCTCTTGTGACTAACGAGGCAGATAACAATAGGAGAATTGACATTGACGATACCTACCATGACTTGACTGAGAAAGTCCAATCTTCTCTCAATCTTCCTCCAGCTAAAGAATTCAATTTTGACAACTCAGATGGGATTTCAGATGCACCTAGTGCTGGTTCTGACTGGTGGGCCAACGAGAAGGTCATCGGCACAGCATCTGAGCATCAAAAGAGTTGGGCTTTTATGCCGATGATACAGCCAGGGGTGAGCTGATCGGCCATTTTGCTTGTATTTATGCAAATCAAAAGGAGGAACTTTTTCCCAACTATCCTTGGGGAGGGTTATCTCAATGTCAATAGACGGCCATGTCATAATCAGAGGCATCTGTGAATATGTTTAGTTAGATAGTGAAGCACACTAATAGTGTTTGTCTGCTTGATTTAATACTGGAGGTCATCAACATCTGCATCAGGCAGGTTTAGAGAGAAGCTTTTGATGTCTTTATATGAACACCTGTGATACATTAACGGTCTTCTTGCCCTCTTCCTGATTAAATAATCAGGAAACAATTTTTTTTTTGTAACATCCTTGTTGTAGAAACTAGAAACATACGTCCTGCTTCAGAACTCACCTCTAGGATTTTGATTGATCTACAGTTTGCTACTTGTTTGACAGCTGATCTTTCTTGGTAACCTATAGTTTCTTATCCTTCAAGTTCAATCCTCTTGTAGGTAATGAGGTCTTGATGGATCTATATCATCATTGTTTTAATCAGGTCGCCTTCATAGACTTATGTGCAGATGATCTAAGGAAGCACGAAATGGAGACAACTTTCCTATGGTGGGTTTCTCTGTAGCCGCCCGATCTGAGTGGTCTCAAATCAGATCGTTGTGAAAGAGCTCTCCATATATTAGATACTGTAGAACTAGAATGGTCCTTCGTGGCCACTCGATAGAAATAACGTTTGTACTCAACCTTAAGATTATGTGCTTTTCTTACAACTTCCACAGGGTTATAATTTTTAGATATGGATTATAATTTGAAGATAAAGTATCCAATCTCGACTACGAAACTGAAGCAATTGGGTGACTCGTTGGGTCGACGGTATTGACTTCCTTGGTTATTTTGAATACTAGTATTTCACCCGTGCAACCTTATTTTATATAATTAATTATTAAAATTAATAAGTATGAATATTTGAATAATAATTAAAATTTAAATAAACAAAAAATATCATACAATTAAAAAAAAATTATAAATTTTGAAAAACTTTCTTAAAACATTTTGCTCGACACATCCGTAAAATGTTTTGCTCGATACATTTGACGATTCTTCATTTTTTTTTTCAAAGATATCATGATGTCATTGATAAAATTTACTCACAAAATACATGATAGCCTATTATTCCTAAAAATAATAAAATATTATATTATTAAAATAATTAAATCAAAAAAATTAAAAATAATGTTAAACATACTCACTCTCTTAATCTTCTAAGATAAAATCAAGAAGCTTTGTAAGACGGTTATCAAATTCTCTACTTTATGGTGAGTCTCATGCAACCATTTTATCAATAACATCTTGGGAAAAAAAAGATATAAGAAAAAATATTAGATCAATTAATCATGAAACACACAAATAAATTCGTACAAAAAAAATATGGTCTCATCAACGTCTGTTCTTTAGTTCACTAAAGGACTTGAATTCATATATCATAGATGGAAACATATCATCAAAAACTTTGCATACCTGAGTTTTTGGGATAAAATTAATCTTATATTTATTTTTGGGATTCTCTGCAATAATGATATTTTTTCTAGTAAATATATGACTTTCTTTAAAAATGGATTTCACTCTCTTTATTATCGGAAGTTTTATTATTCCATATATATATTTACCAATATAAACAGAATAAATATTCATAAAAATATTTTAAAAAATCAGATAAATATGTAAACAAATAATTAACCTACTTCTTTATCATGAAAGATACATTCCAAGCTAAAGTCTTTGTTGTCTCCATATGCAAGTAGATCGTAACAATGAACTAAGCGGAATTTCACAGCCCATCGTATTTTTGAAAGGTTAACCTCTCGGATGACATTAAACAAATGAGTCATTTTTTCTATCTAAAGTAATAATTATTTTAATATAGTAGATACTAATTTTTTGTTTAAGAGTGTGCAGTATTATATATAACATACAAAACCCCATCCTCATTATTATTAAATCATTTGATGGAACTGAAGTGACAATATTATTAGGTCTATTTATAAAAACGGAAGTCATAAATAAATATTTACTTTGTTAACAGAAATTTGAAAAGAAAGTATTAATGATATATCTATTTTTAATAATCAAATATTTAAAGTTATGGAAATATATTTTCGGATTATTTGATCTATTTATAGAAATTGAATCAGAAATAAATATTCACCTTGTTGATAAAATCACAAATATAATGATGACATTAAATATAATTTAAGTCGAACCTTAAAACTCTAAATTATTTGACTTTATAATGTGAAACATGTTTATATTATTAAGTTTATAAACTTTAAATTATTTGATTATTAGATCTATTTTTAGGCGAAAAACTTTTTTTGTAAATAACTCTATTTTTATAGAAATTGAATCACAAATAAATATTCACTTTATTGACAGAATCATAAATATAATAATAACATCAAATATAATTTAAGATCGGAACTTGAAACTTTAAATTATTTGAGTTTATAATGAGAAACATATATTATTAAATTTGTAAATTTTAAATTATTTGATTATTAAATTTATTTTCATGCAAAAAAATTTTAACAGACAATTTTATTTTTATAGAAATTGAATCACAAATAAATATTTACTTTGTTGATAAAATTATAAATATAATGATAGTATTAAATATAATTTAAGATCGAATCTTAAAATTTTAAATTATTTAATTATTAAATTTATTTTTAAGCAAATTTTTTTTAATAGATAACTCTGTTTTTATATATATATATATAGATTTAACCTACAATATATATATATTTAAATAAATAATAATAAATACAATTTTTTCTAAGAAAAAAAAAAGAAACCGGAACCACTGCCACTGCGATTATATGGGTTCTAAATGTAGCGAGTGAAACATTTACAAAATTTACGAACTAAAATGGAATTAAACCTTCTCATGTTTCCAATCTAACTCGCGCAAGATCGACGGCTAGGATGTGCACAGAACGAACACAACCCCCGTATAAAAGCGTAGTCCGCGTAGAGTAGTACCGTTGCCGTCTTGTCAGAAAAGTTGAAGCGCAGCCAACAAAAAAGAAATCTCGCCTCTTCGATTCCTCGTCTTCCTGACCGATCTCGGACTCACCGCGCCACACGAAACGGGTATGGAGGATCTCTCGCGCCATTTTCTACTTTTCCTAATGTAAAATTTAAATCTCTCGCCTTGTTAAACAACTAAAACTGGGAACCGTTAGCCGAGGAGGCGTATGGTATGAAGGATCTTGAGAAAGAGTGAGAAGAAGAAGCAGTCGACGGTGTGGTTCTGATGCCAAACGATGCTGGGGAAGACGAGTTCAAATTCCCTCGACAGAATCGTTTGATCTCGAGGAGTATCAACACGAAATAATACTTATTCCTGGTGGTTTTCGATTAGGTATAGAACATTAACGGATTAACTATTCACTACCAATTATTTTAGTTAATGTTTCTTTTGTTTCTCATTTTCTGTTCTACTACTATAATCTCAGTTGGAACTTGAAAGGTTGCGTCTTTGAAATATCATGTTAGACTGATAGCTGTTTGTTGCTCATCTTGCAGCTTGATTACCCTCTTCAAGATTTAACAAATCTTTCTACAGATTTTGTTGGTCTGACATTTATAGTGTCGGGATATTGATCTCCAACAGCAGAATGTTCCCATCATTGAGGTGAGTCGTTCAGCCTTCTGTATCTGATTAATTTCAACAATATAGAGCATATATTTTGGTCCTTTCAAAAGATAATTGACTAGAGAAAAATAAATATTTTGTGGAATATTTAGGATTTTTTTTTTCATAATAACCACCACACGAATACACAACGAAAATATGCGAGAATGGAACATAGGGGTCGAAGGAAAATAAACAAAGCTTTGATTTATTTTGACTCGATTGGACCGGATTAGACGGTTACAGTTAGAAGTCGTCGCCCTCGTAACCGTCGTCGGCGACGTCGTCCTCCACCTTATCCGCCACATCGTCGGCGATCTTGTCCTCCACGTAGTCCACTCCCTCCGCGATCGCCAGCCCCCCGAGCAACCCCGCCGCCGCCCCCACCGCCAACCCCGTACCCATCCCCATCTTCGACTTGCTCTTCTGTTGCTCCTGCCCGTAGCCCACCGGCGGAGCCCCGTAATCGTACCCTCCTGCACCTGAGGGAGGACCGTACGAGTATTCCGTCGGTGGCTGCGCGTAGGGTGCGGAGGCGCCGTAGGGAGGCGGCGCGAAGCCGTACCTGGCGCCGGAGTCCCTGGGAGGCGGCGCGGCGTAGGGGTCGCAGTAACGGGCCGGTTCCTTGACCGCCACCGTCACCTCGAGCTTGCCTTGGGGGCGGCCGGATGGGCGCTTAAGCTTCAGTTTCTTCGTCATCTTCGCGCCAGTGCCGACCTCGTCGAGGACTTCCACGAGGCGGAGGCGGGCCGATCCGACGAGGGGCTTGACGCCCTCGCCGCCACCGGCGTGGACGACGTCCATGTAGATGGTGGCGTCCTCGAGCGGGACCCTCGGCGGAAGCGGCAGCGTGAGCTTCTCGTCCCAAATTGGGTCGTCGTCATCGCCGGCGGTGGCAACGCGGGTGGAGCACTTGGGGGCGGGATCGACCCAAACGACGACGTAGGGGCAGAGATCGCCGTTGCGCCAGTTGACGTTCTTGAGATCGTGGCCGGAGGCGACGGTGAGCTCGACTTCGGAGCAAGATCCCATGGCCACCGAGAACGAGGAAGGAAGAGAAGTGAAGAGAGGCAGAGAATGGAACGAACTGGGGGAAGGAAAAGGAGATTTATAAGGCGGGGCGGGGCGGGTGACCGGAGATTGGCAGAAAACCACCGACCAAGTAGTAAATTACAGAATGGTACCATGTTTTTTTTTTGTAAGAAATAATCAGTACAATATTGATGTATAATTATTAATTAATATTAGGGTAAATGAATTTTAGTCTTAGACAAAAATAAATTAAAATAAAATAAAATTTAAGGTAATTATTTATGTGCTCCAAGAATAAAGTGGGCATCCATGGGCGGTGGCGTAGCAATGAAGTAGCAGAGGGTGGAGAATAAAGAACAAACCGAATGGTGGAATATTCTTGTGGGTTGCCTTTGTTTACTAGGACGCGGGATGAACGCGCATGGGCCCGTCATCATCGTAGAAGGCCCAGTAGAGGCCTGAATAAATTTATTCAACACTGTTCCCACCGAGTGTGTAAATCCAAGGGTGATTTTTTCGAGAGCATGCATCCGCCGGGTAATTGATTCCGGTATTATTGTAATAAATCTGTTATTCATTGGCCATCTAAGAGTAGTTTTTTTTCGAGAGCATGCGTCCGTCCGTCGGAGAATTGATTCCTGCCTTATTGTAATAAATCTGTCACTCATTAGACAATTGGACTCCTATGGGGACAACAAAACCACTTTAATGCACCATACATGGCAGTTTTAAAAGGCTAGATTTCGTAGATGATATCAATCGAATTGAATGAGCGAGACGGATTGGATCGATTCAAAAACAATAGTCCCGAACTTGGAAATTCATCCATCAATTCAATGTATACTGTATATGTATTATTGTAAACCGATTATCATGGATCAAATTAAGAAATCCAAACATGACCAATTTGTTTATTTACAAGTCGGGGCTACCCTTAAGATCCAATCAATTGGCTCAAATGCAAATTCAAAAATTTGGAGAGTGAATTGTGTTGTGTAAATGAGTTGTTCAATCTTTTGTCACTCCTACATCTATTATTGACAAATAACTAAGCCCTTTAACTTTAACTAGCTTAAAACTGTTAGACAAGTTGGTAGTAGTTATAATAAAAAAAAGTTATTGGTCTAACCCCCAATTAGCAACCTACTTTTGAAGCAATGTCCCTATTCAACTTATGAATTAAGACTTGGCTTTTTGATAACTGGTATATTTTTTTCTTTTGTTGATGGTACAATATAAATTATGATATTTGCATTTAGACCCAAGATTAGGTCAACACTCTTTTACTTTATTTGACAACTTGAGATTAATAATGCAAGAGATAAAAGAAAATAGGAATTAAATTAATGGCCTAAT
>JBBUKS010485050.1:0-16058 GCA_038050645.1 Hedychium gardnerianum
AAATAAGCAACTATTCAAAAGCATTTTTAACCAACTAGGCATAGGTCAGTTCTCTCGTTAACATCTTTGTCATGGTTATAATTTGTGTCTGCCAAAACATTTGTTTCTATTTTGCATCCATACAAATAAACAACAAGACCTCAATTGAGGATTTCGTTTCAACCATTTGGAAGCACAGTTACACCAGTTCTTTAAACACACACCATGCTCCATAAGGAAAACTTTCTACTGTCGATATTCTATCATCTCGGAGCAATAGCGTTTGGAGAGCACTTCCACCTGTTCAATAAAAGGCCTCACCTTGTTCATGCCGATATATCGTACCATTTCAGTCCATCGCCTCTGGCAAATAGCCCCAGGTCTATGGGTGAAAAAAAGAATTAGAAAAGTCGTAAAGTGCATCGTTGATAAATACTTCCAGAGTTGGTTAGTGACATAATATGGTGTTACTAGCTAGCGCTTAGTAAAAATGCTCCAAGAAACTTGTTAATAAGACTCAAATAATAATAATCTAATAAAGCACATAATTGAATATCCTTTCAGCATAAGGGGACACATGATGATAACAAAAAGAACAAATTTACAAAATTGTTGCAATTGAAGAGCATCTTTAGCATAGAATCCAACTAACATGCTTGTGTTTTAAATCTTAAAATTGGTCTTAGTTCACGTATGTGATTTCGTTAAGTTACATGTATTTGATAATGAACTACAATCTATGTACTAATTGGATACACACATTTTAAATCAGATGAAAGCAAACAGAAGTTATCCTTGACGGATGGATCTAATTGAGTGCTTGCATAAGTTCATGTATCTTTGCAACATATGCATAGTTCATGTTTAAAATATTGCAGCTAGCTTAATTAAAATAATGTATCACATCATATAAATTGTTCTTTAAGAATCTTAACTAGTTCACTTCTATTTTCCATCAATACATATCCAATAAAAGGAAACCTCTTAAAGATCTGATCCGACAACAAAAATTATAACCCCTAAGCAAGTTATTCACGTGGTTGAAGAACACTTTACGGTTGAGATAAGGTGTCAATATGGTGCAAACATATACTCCACTCTGTTTAGATATAAAAATATGATATTCTAGCATTGGTCATGTGATATGAAGCATTACAATAAAGCTTCTTTACGTAGAACATAATAAAATAACATCAGTCAGTGAAAAATGAAAGGTTACATTACTATATGAAATAATTATAATGATAAATAGCTTAATAAGCCATGTGAGATGATAACAATATATTTTATAACCAATGTGTGCATGTACGATATTAGTGAGAGATTTCAAGCGCCAATAATCAGATTCACATTTAAAGAAATAAAGAAAGCACACAAACCTGTGCTCAAGAAGATTGTCCCAGTCAACATCTTCGTAACAGCAAGCATCTAAATTTCTTAGCCTGCAAATCCATGTTGATAATCATGACAATGCAATCTGGATAACTTTAGCAGTTTCACGCAAAATGTAACATCAGCAACGAAAGGAAGACAAGATTCAAGGCCACCTATATTAGGCTCGGATTAATCAATTTTGGCATGTAGAAATTGAGAATAGAGAGGAAACAAAACCTAAGGGAAAATAAAACTGCTACAAAAATGAAAAACAACCAACTCAAAGATACTACTGATTTGAAGCAGCATCTCTTCAATAAAAAATGTTTACCATGACCTCACAAAACTTTGACACTCAAGAATGTTGAGGTGGAGATAATACTTAATTTGATGATTCAAATATTAAACAATGTATCATTAACACTTGGGCATGATACTGCAATGATTTATGTCTCGACATTTTTTTTGCTGATTCTTAATGCCAAAATTAATGATTTTTCTGTAGCAAAACTTTTCCAGATCAAGATCCAAGCATGCTTAAAATCTTGGTCCAATACCAACACATGTTCACGCTTGGACGAGTAACAAAATACTTTGATATGGATAAGCAAGAAACAACACACCATTCCAATTGAGTATCTCCAGAAACAGATAGATGTTATTAGCATTGAGCCCATAATACCAAACAGCTAAGTTTTATCTCATTGCAATTCCAAGTTCCACCTTCAAAATTCATTCTTACCAGAATGTTAGGTTCTCATTGACTTAATGATTTAAAAAAAAAAAGTTTTATATATTCCTTTTCTCATATTTTTTTTGCTCCATTGTTTATTACATCTATTTTTTTTTTTGTTTATTACTATAAAAGTAGAACACATAAATTAGGTTGGATTCTACATCTTTAAACTATTGACAAGAACTTAGCATACAATACATGATTAATAAAAAGAGATATGATACCTTCTATTTTCTTACATTCTAAATCAAAGATCTAGTCATATTCAACACCTATTTTGAATGAGGCCAGATAGTTCACTGCCCACCAAATTATAAATCCCAATGCTGATTATCATATACTAGAAAAAAAAACTTTTACTGCTTGTGCTCTCTCGCATGTTAGTTAATTAATATGGTTATATTTAGAGTCACTGAAAATTTGGAAATTCTTATTCAGATACTGAGGAACAAATTTATACATTCAAGGTTGACTGCTCAAGAATGACTTCATAGAGTAGCCAAAGGAAGGTGATAGCAAGAAAAGACAAACATAAGATGCTGACTGCTGAGAATCTCCATGTGATTTTAACTAGAATAGGAACAAACAACTAGGGTAGAGTTATTAGCATTTGACATTCAACGAATAGACAAATAAAAGAACCAGATTTCCAGCTTGACTTCTAATAAACTATCCAAAAAATTACAATGTCAACAATAATGGATAAAAATTGTCTTACGCATCCACCAAAAGGTAGTCATCCTTGTCATTCCATATTTCTCTCTTAATCAAAGGAGATGCTAATTGTTGATACCTGCAAGAGAAGCATGACACAATTGATAAATATCAAGGTAAAGATGAGAAACATTAAAAGGGGCAGCCCGGTGTACGAAGCTCCCGCTAATGCATGGTCCTAGGAAAGGATCGGACCACATTGGGTCAATTGTACGCAGCCTTACATTGCATTTTTGCAAGAAACTGTTTCCGCAACTCAAACCCATGTCCGCAAGGTCACATGGCAGCAACTTTACCGTTGCGCCAAGGCTCCCCTTCAAAGATGAGAAACAATAAATTGGAAAATAAATTTTTGTTTCTCTTAAATACTAGAAAGACAACATTGATATAGGAGAGGCATCTTGTCTGAGAGTAATGCAAACAAAAAAGATAAAGATGAGAAGCCACAAAATTAGAAAAATGCAATAACAACATCACAACAACCAACCGTTTATCCTACTAAGTGGGACTATATGAATCCTCCTACGTATTGGGCTCGATACTATACTATACCCTCATCTATATTTTAATGAATTTTATCATATTTTATGGATGCTAACTAAGTCTTCTTTGGTTACTCTCTTCCTCAATTAATATGCATATTTATTGGTCTCACATCGCCTAACTGAGGCATTTATTAGTCACCGAAGTGCATGTTCATACCATGTTAGACACATCTCTCGCAGTTTTCCCTCAATAGTCGCAACTTCGACTTTCTCTCTAAAGTTCTCATCTCTTATCATGTTCATCTTTATTTGTCCGCACATCCGCCTTAACATCCTCATATCTATGACTATCATCTTCTACTCGTGTGCTCGATTCATAGCCTAATATTTAGCTCCATATAACATAACAAATCTAACCACCATTTTGTAAAACTTTTCTTTATGCTTTAGAGGTACCTTACAACACAAAGCACACTTGACACCCTCCTCCATTTCAACGATCCTACTTGTATCATATGTAAAACATCTCTATCAACTTCTCAATCCATTTGCAAAAAGTATCCTGGATACTTAAAACGCTCAGTTACACGTACCTTGTCATTTCTAATCTTAACAATTGACTTCCTAAGTCAAATATTATTAAATATCATATATTCTTTCTTTACTCTAATAAGGCCTTTTACTTTCAGTGTTTTCCGTCGAGATTGGAACTTAACATTTACTTCTTCACATGTTTTATCGACCAAAACAATATCATATACAAACAACATTCACCATGGTAATGTGTCTTGAATGTATCTAGTGAGCTCATCCATAGCTAGTATAAAAAAATATGAACTTAAAGCAAATCCTTGACATGACCTTATCTGAACCGCTTCAGTTAATCTACCTAAGCCTTCACTCTTATCATTACATCATAATGCATATCCTTAATTATTCTAAAATACACTATGTTAGACATTTTTCTTTTTTAGAATTCTCTACATAATTTCCTTCAGCACTCTGTCATAAACTTGTTCTAAGTAATGAATATCATGTGTAAGCATTGCTTCTTTTTTAGATACTTTTTCAATCATTTGTCTGAGAAGATGAATAGCTTCTATTGTCCACTTTTCAAATATGAATCCAAATTGATTTTCGGTCATCTTGATCTCCTTTTTTATTTTTTTTAATTACTCTTTTCCAAAATTTCATAATATGATTCATTAGTTTAATGCCCCTACAATTCACACAATTTTGTACATTTTCTTGATTTTTTTACAAGGGGACTAAAGTATTTATCCTCCATTTATCAAGTATTTTCTTTGTTTTAAATATTAAGTCATTCAATACCCTACTTCTCTACACCCTTCTATACCTCTATTGAAATATTATCTGGTCCAACCGTTTTTCCATTTTACATCGCATTTAATGTATGTTCTATTTTTGAAATTTAAATTTTTCAATAAAAATTTAAATTGTTATACTCCTCTGGCCTACTCAAATTTCCTAACCTAAGTCGGTCACCTAAAGCATGATTAAAAGGATGATGAAAATACCGGCTCTTTTATTTCCTCATCCTTCACTATACTTGGATTCAACTCAAAAGTATCTCAACTTTAGACTTGTTATTGCTGCACTTGTCACAAGTAGGAGATCATCATGTTGAACTTCTTGTTGTTAGTTGCAATAATAGAAAACAAGATTGGTACATTGTTGTCTAATCATATCATAGCAAAAAGTTGTTGTGAACTCACATGACTTTTATGAAGCATGCGCTTGTGTTAATACTGTTAATACAGCATTTCATAGATAATGCATTCGTAAATCGTACTTTTTTCAAAGACCTCATTGATGTTGCTTCTCAGTGATTGAAAAGAGCATAGGATGTATTTTGTTAAGTGCTAGGTCGCTTGTGCGCACACAAGAAAAAGCTTTCTAAAACAGTGATCCTAGGTATAGACCATATTCTAAAAAATGGCAACCAGCAGTACACAGTGCAACACCAGATGCTGGTTAATATAGGCTAAGCTTGTGACTGATGAGAAGTGCAGTACCAGATGATGGTTAACACAGACTTAGAATCTGACTGGTGAATATCACAGTACCAGATGATTATTGGTACAGATTTGGTATGTCACTAAAATTAGTAAAAAGTATGAATGCAATAATAAAAATATAAGCATCACTTGTCTAAGAAAGTAATCAAGGAATATCAAACTAATTAAGAAATTACCAACCACTTCTGACAGCAAGCACCAGGAAATCGTGTAGCCAACTTCTGACTGATTACATCCCAAGATATATTGTCTCTAAGCTACCAAAAAGGAAATGGGTCATTAAGATTGGAAAAAATAACATAGAAATTGCTTTAATTAAATGGCGATAGACAACTAAATATTTTAATAACACATGAACAAGAATCGAGAAACATAGTATCCTTGGAAAACAGAAACAATAGCAAATGTGGGTAATGAATGGGAGCCAACCATGTAACTCTTAGCACTTTTCTCTTCAAAAACTTTCAATCGTAAATCCATGTTTACTAGATCAAATAGAGTCTGATATTCTTCCTGTGACCAGGTTCCTGTACCAAGAGAAGCAACAAATTGGTTGGATTCGTCAAGATCTTATTCTTTATATGAAATGAACAAATATAGCATACAAACAAATTATATCATAGAGCGTTAGCCAACACAATCTATGAAAAGTGACTAGGACAGGAAACTAGTTAAGGGCACAACATTAATTCATTTCTGTTTCTTTAGAGATTGAGGTTGTTTTTAGCTGATTGCAAAGCATAAGTGATGGAAGAAATAGAGAAAGATAGAAGTGAAGCTCTTTTTTTCTTCTTTTGGCTACTTGAATGAAAATGAGAAAGAAAAAAGAGGAAAAGTTGAGGGAATATTGCAAGAGACGTGTTTAAGATGGTATTGGCACGTACTTAGGTATTCATTAAATGTCATAGTTAGATAATGTAAGACCACGACAAATACGCATATTAATAGAGGAAGAGGGAGGCCAAAGAAGAATTGATTAGCAATGACAAACCACGATGCAATTCATTTAAATTTAGATGATGATAAATAAGGGATCGTGTCAGATGATGTAGAAGGATCTATATAACGAACCTCACTGGTTGGATAAAGGTTTGGTCGCTGTTGTTGTTCAAGAGCTGAGCAGTTTAAGTTTTTTTTATCACATGCAAGTATCCATATATGTACACAAGCATCTACACCCAATGATACACTAATGACTAAACAAGCATACAATTTTAGTAGTTTCACATTTAAAGAAACCGAATATCAAAATCGAGTGATAGGGTAAAAAACATGCTAGAATTCAGCTTAGGAGTTGAATAGAAACAAGAGTTCCAAACATCATCTTCCAAATGCTATATAAAGCAGCAAGTGTCCAGAAATCGGTGATAATAGAAAGCAAACCTTTTCTATAATGCGGTGATCTGATACCTCGCCAAGTATCTTTAACATGTACCCGATGTCTCCCAAGTTCGCATGCTATTTTTTTCCATTTTGGCCCATGTTTTGAGTACAAGCTACATGCGTAAACAGAAAATGATAAAACAAAAAATGACATGGTACCAATAATGCCATCAATATGGTCAGAGAATTTGTTATCACATGGAACAAATTGTGTCGTGGCAGTGCCTTGCAAAATATGCAGTATCCACAATTTATAATATCCACAATTTGGCAAAGCATGGTAAAAAGCAGATCAACCTCTTTTCTTTACTCCAGATTAGACCAGGATACCAATCAAAAAAAGATAATCATTTGCTCATTTATATCTAGGAGTAATCAGTTCATATGATTCTGAAAACAAGCAACTCATTCGAGTAATGGTGTTTATCTGATGTATATGTAACAAAAAAGCTGTAAGATATAACACCATAAAGCATAAATTTCCTCAACAAAAAGAAATCAGTTACTATAAAACCAAGGCTAAGAATAAAGAAGAATGCTATATCACAAACTTGATTAAACAGTTTGTCCGCAAGAACAATCACTTGCTTCATCTTTGAGCAGGATGAAATCTACCAATTCATTTAACCATTTGTGAATGACACTTAGCATATGATGCATGTCCAACTTTTGACAACCTAGACCAACCAACATGCATCTACATTGTCAAAAACTTAAATTATCCCGAAAATGATTTTTGAGTAGGATGAATTCTACCAATTCATTTAATCATTTATGTATGACACTAAAACATATGATACATGTCCAACTTAACAACCCGGACCAACCAACATGCATCAACATTGTCAAACACAAATTATCACAAAATTCATCTTTCAGTAGGATGAATTCTACCAATTCATTTAATCATTTATGCATAACAATTAACTCACAAAACATGTCCAACATGAAACCTGGACCAACCAACATGCATCAGCATCTACATTGTCAAACACTTAAATTATCCCCAAATTCAACTTCGAGTGGGATGAATTCCACCAATTCATTTAATCATTTATGTATGACACTTAAAGCATATGATGCAAGTCCAACTTGACAACCTGGACCAACCAACATGCATCTACATTGTCAAACACTTAAAATTATCCAGAAAATCATTGTAACCATGATAACTTATGAAAGCCTAAAAGGTGTGCAGAGTTACTATATTTAGATTTTGCAATGCTCTAACAAAATCAAGTTAAAGCAGCTTCTTTGCAAGGATAAAAACAGTTAGTCAGCTCTCCAAATAATAACACAACCTAGATTTTGCTTTTGCTGGGAACCTAAAACATTGGATGAATTCAATTTATAGTCATATTGTTGTTAATGGATAGTCAATAAGGAAAGTTACGTGAACCATATGTTTCCATGGTATAACACATTTACATAGTACATATCAGTGATTAAAAGATCAAGCGATATTGATTGGCATGGGTAAAATTCTTCATTCCACCTGTTGAGAAATTCTGAAAAACTCTGGTACCTAAGCAAACAAGTAGAACTTAGTGGTTCCCATTGTCGTGAAAAAGCCATGAGCCTCAGAATCTCTCATCCTTTGTCCGCTTCTTCTGTGAAAAGCTCTGAATCAAGAGCTCCTCCTCAATGTTGAAGTGTTTTCACAACTCTCGAGGCAGCACGAGTTGGCGGAGCTTCTACGGTTCACGTCAATGTAATTAAGGCGAGGTAAAACAAAACTCCAGCACATCTACGAAGCTTCCACTATCTACTCTTCCCCCTTCTCTTCCACTTGCCAAAGTGTTTTTCCGACTTGATTGAGGCAACGCAATGCAATTGAGGAGGAGGTAACATGGTCGATCATCCATGATCAAGGCAACATGAGTCAAGAAAGCTTTTGCGACTTACATTGAAGACTACTGAGGGGAGGTGACATGGTTGGTGGCCCATTATCAAGGCGATGCAAATAGGCGAAGCTTTTGCAACTCACATTGAAGACAATTGAGGCGAAGTGAAATGGAATGAATCTCTAGCATGTCAATAAAACTTTCATTATTTACTATTTCACCCTTCTCCTCCTCCTCTACTATCGGATACTAGACATGATAAAAGATCGGGTTTGGATTGGATTTCATATCCTCCGTCCGTATCCCCATCCTCATTTCTTATATCCATCTCCATTGGATTTTCAACTTTCATCCTCATCTCCATATCTATCGAAGGATCGAATATTCATCCTCATATCCATCAAAGTATTAGATATCCTCTATACTAATAATTTTCTTTATTTCATCCAACCACCATCATTCAACAAAAGCATATTAGAATTAACATCATATCCAAAAAAAACATAAACGGATTAAACAACTAAAGTCTACTTCTAATTTAATCATATTCAATAAAACCATATTAAATACCAATAAAAATAGTTAGTGAATTTTGGAAAAAGAAAATTTTCTTTAATATATATATATATAGAATTCTACTAGATTCGCCTCCATATCCGATTATCCATACCCAATTATTTAATCGGGTCTAAAAAAATCCCTCTGTATCCTCCTTCATTTGGGTCGAATATCGGATCGGATTCGGAGGAAATTGTCATCCCTATCGGCCACCCACACCAAAACCAACACCCAACACTCGATATGTCTTGTTTTGATCGGGGAAAAATCTAGCTCAAAAGCAAATTCCAAAACTGGGTACATATATCACGAGACAAACAATTCAACACTGTTAATTGAGATAAAAAGAATATATCTACTTTATTGAAGAGTGAGGCATATTTATATACAAGCTAGGGATTTATTTTAGGAAACTATAATTAGGCTAATTAGCCTAATTGACATATATATATTAACTAATATATACCGATAATATGATAACTAATATATACAAATATGATAAGTAATATATACAAATATGTTAACTAATATATCCAGATAATACTCTCCCTCATGTTGGAGCATAGATATTAATCATATCCAACTTGTTACAACGCTAATCAATCTGAACCCCATTTAAAGCTTTTAAAATTTTAAATCCTACTTCAATCAAGAATTGATATATCCATATTATCTCGCACACAGATTGTGTCATAGCCCTATATTCTAACTCTGCATTGGATTGTGACACAATGTTTTACTTCTTACTCTTCCATGAGACCAAATTTCCTCAAATAAAAATACAATAACCTAAGTACATCTTCTATCCATCTTGGAACTTGCCCAATCTGCATCTGAAAAACATTCAATATGAGTGTGCCCATGATTTTCATATATGACACCTCGTCCGAGTGCTCCCTTCAAATAACACAAAATTTACTCTAACGCTGCCCAATGATGAACGATTGGAGATGACATAAACTGACTAACAATACTAACCGAATATGCAATATCTGAACGAGTCATAGTAAAATAATTCAACTTCCCAACCAACCTTCGATATCTCTCAGGATGTTCAAATAGTTTCCCATCTCCTGTGAGATGCATGTTCCGAGTCATTGAAGCACTATCAGCCTTTGCCCCTAATTTTCCTGTGTCAGTTAATAGGTCGAGTACATATTTTCTCTGAGATAAAAAGTATACCTTTTTTACTCCTCGTAACTTCAACACCCAAGAAATACTTTAGCACCCCCGAGTTCTTCATGTGAAACTGAGTATGAATGAAAGATTTAAGAGACAAGATTCATATAGTATCACTTCCAGTGATAACAATATCATCCACATACACGACTAACAGAATGATGTCGGCTTCTGACTGCTTATAGAAAATGATAAGACTTGCTTTTCATCATACCAAACCATACAAAGCTTTTCGAAGATGCCAAACTCGCCCTGACTCCCCCTGAGCAACAAAACCAGGAGGTTGCTCCATATACACCTCCTCCTAAAGATCACCATGAAGAAAAGCATTCTTCATATCAAGTTGATGTAAAGGCCAATGATGAGTAGCGACCATTGAAATAAACAATCAAACAGATGTAAACTTTACAACAGAAGAAAAAAAAAACTTTACAACAGAAGAAAAAGTGTTAGAATAATTCACATCATAGGTCTGAGCATAGCCTTTAGCAACAAGACGAGCTTTTAATCTAACAACTGACCCATCCGAATTGACTTTAATTACGAATACCCATTTGCATCCAATAACTCGTTTCCCAGAAGGTAGATCGACCAAGTCCCAAATGTTATTATCATCTAAAGTATTCATCTCCTCTATCATCTTTCCAACTGGGATGAGATATGACCCCACGGACAATTTTAAGAAGAAATAGAGTCAAGTGAAGAAATAAAGGAACAAGAGGAAGACGACAAGCCGTTATAAAAAACAAAATAAGTAGGATAAGTACATTAACGTTCACCTTTGTGTAACGCAATATCAAGATCATCGCTCGGGACTGGATCTGATGACGAAGTAGTAGGTGGTGTAGAACATGAATTAAGAGGTTGACGCTTGGAGTAGACTTGAATAATAGGAGGTTTGATGGGTGCAAAGGATGTGATAGAATATACCAACAAATCATCATCCTTCCTTTGACGAGTTAGAATAGGTGATGACGGAAAATAAGATGTGTCTTCAATGAAGGTAACATCAATTGAGACAAGATATTTATTAATACTGGGACAATAACACCTATAATTTTTGAAGACGAGAATAACCAAGGAAGATACACCTCAAAGACTTGGGATTTAATTTAGTGGCATGCGGACAAACATCCCGAACAAAACAAGTGCTACCAAATATCCTAGAATTAACAAAAAATAACGACTTATTGGGAAAAAAAACATTTGTAAGGGATCTCACCATGAAGAAGGATGACATGCGGTTAATGAGAAAACATGTTGTAGAAACTGCATCAGCCCAAAAAGATTTGAGAACATTCATTTGAAATAAAAACGCTTGTGCAGATTCAAGAAGATGTCTCTTTTACATTCTACCACACCATTTTAGGATGGAGTATCAACACAAGAGGTTTCATAAAGCATGGCATTTTGACCCATATAAGATTGGAATAAACTGGACGTATATTCCTTGGCATTATCACTTCGCAAATACGGATGGACGCATTGAACTAAGTTTTAATCACAGCACAAAAGACATAAAACAGAGAAAATAACTCAGAACAATTTTTCATTAAATATAACCAAGTTACACAAGAATAATCATCCACAAAAGTAACAAAATACCTAAAATCAGGTTTAGACAAAATAGGACAAGGACCCCAAATATAACTAATTCAAAAGGAATAGTAACACGTTTATTTACTATAGGACTCGAACTAAGACGATGATGTTTTGCAAACTGACAAGACTCACAATCTAATGAAGACACCTTACCATATTGTGGACAAAGCTTTTTGAGCAAAGGAAGATATGAATGTCCCAACCTACAATAAACCTCAAAAGGAGAAGTGACACTCGAGCAAGAAGAATCTAGGAGTGGTGTGTCAAGAATGTAGAAGCCTCCAAATTCATGTCCTTTACCAATAATCTTCTTCTGAAATAAGCAATGATAAGGAAAAAATGAGATGCAACCTTTAAGATTACGAGTTAGTTAACTGACAGAGAGCAAATTAAAGGATAAATTAGGTAAATGTAAGACAGAGGACAGATGAAGCAAAGAAGTGTGATTGATAGTGTTAGACCCACAAACACAAGATGGAGACCCATCAACTAAAATAACGGTATGATTTGTGGCACCAAAATAATTCATTTGGAGGATGAGGAAAGAAGACATGCATTTTGTTTACCTGAGAACTTGACAAAGATAAGGACTGATTTATCAGAGATATCACTAGTGGATGCAATATGGGGAAAGTGTTTTTGCTGATTTTTATACTAAAGTTTTCTATACTCAAACTTCGTATGACTTGGTTTACGACAGTAGTTGCATATAATACCACCTGAATTCAACATTCGAGTTTCAAAGTCCCGTGGGCCACCTCTTTTGTTTCCACTGTGACTAGTTGATCTCCCAGGCACATATTTTGTATTGTGACTCACCAAAGCACCATTAAGGTGAACGAGTGAAGTACTTTCTGTACGGAAAACACGACTAAATACATCTTCTAAAGAGGAGACCTTAGAACCAGAGAGAACTTGTGACTTAGCAGACTCAGAGTTAGGAGACAGGTCAGTGAGAAAGCTCATGATAGCCATCTACTCTCGTTGGCATTATTGAACCTTTACATCAGGGCTAAAGGGTAAGAACATATTAAGCTCCTCATATATCTTCTTGAATGCCATAAAATAATTAATCAGAGGTTGATGTTGTTTTTCCACACGATAAAATGTTTTGCAAACCTCATACATGTAGGAGAGATTCCCTTTTTCATAATATAGAAATTCCAAGTAATCCATTAGTTCTTTAACAAATTCACAATGATTGATCAAACCAATTAACTCACTATCGATACAATTCCGAATCTAAAGGAACAAGCAAGCATCCTCTCTAAGCCATGTCTGCTTTGAATCATCTTGAGGAGGATCATCAGTCAAATGATCATCCTTGTCAATACTTCATAGATAAAGACGAACAGTGTTATTCCAATCCAAATAGTTCAAACCATTTAAGCTTATACTTCGTGATTTTAGACATCACAGGCACCACATCCATCACAATAGAAGGCTTATTTTCAGCCATATGATTTTAACCCAAAGGAAGTCAAATAAGAGACAAAGGAAGAAGGCTTGTCTGTTTTCTGTAGAAGGACGTCAAAATGGGCAGCGACGGCGGAATCAAGCGCTACGATAAGGAGCAGATGCAGATGTCACGCAAAGGGAGAGGTAGGGCTACGACTGAAGACAGTGGAGGCTTCCCGTCGGCAGCGATAGAGGCCACGAGGTTCAAACAATAAGAAGAGAGACCCAAAAAAAATTATCCCATAGGAAGCAAATCAAAACTGATGGTAAATCCACAGAAAAAAATCGATCCGAACAGGTTTAGAAGAGATCCAAAAACCGAGATCTAAATTCTTGCGAGCACAAAAGCTGGAAGCCCCCACAAATTGAAGCAACGCTCTCGCCTCTAGCCTTACCTCACTTCTTTTGAAGCGCCGGAGAAGGCGGCGTCACCGTTGCGAGAGGGAGCAGATGTGGCCGGGCGTCGTCGGCACCGTTGCGAGAGCACGAGGTGGGGACAGCAACGACGTGTGTGTTGGTCGCTAGGTTGCGTACGCCGGGAGACGGGGAAGAGGTTCGCGAAAAGGTGGAGATTGCGGTGGCTGGCTTTGTCGTGCACAAGCGTCTGAGGCGAACGCAAACGCGAGGGAGCTCGTGGGGTATGCCGACAAACAAAAGAAGGGGCTTTGTTGTACGCTAACAGGGAATAAATGAACCCTAATTTGAATATCTAATTTCGAAACCCTAATTTTAAAGTGGCTCTAATACCATGTTAATTGTGATAAAAAGAATAGAATATCTAATTTTGAAACCCTAATGTTAAAGTGGCTCTAATAGAATATCTAATTTTGAAACCCTAATTTTAAAGTGGCTCTAATAGAATATCTAATTTTGAAACCCTAATTTTAAAGTGGCTCTAATACCATGTTAATTGAGATAAAAAGAATATATCTACTTTATTGAAGAGTGAGGCATATTTATATACAAACTAGAGATCTATTTTAGAAAACTATAATTAGGCTAATTGACAATTAGGCTAATTGATAGATATATATTAACTAATATATACCGATAATATGGTAACTAATATATATAAATATGGTAACTATATATCCAAATAATAAACACAAAATGTAAATTACCTCAAAAGTGTTTCATAATCTTCTGGTTCCCACTTTCTCTTATTACCCCTTTCAAGTAGAACATGTGCTCGACCATATATAGCATTACGACGTCGATTTGGCAAACTAGCTCCTGCAATAACACAAACGACCGACAATTAATCATCTGGATAAGCTGACAAGTATTAATACATCTACATTATTACTTTGAGAATAACAAACCAGTTCTATTAAGTGGAAAACTAACACATCCACATACATGACTTCAACATAATACAATTAAACACTATATATCCTAAAACACTATATGTATCTATCAATGTTCAACTTATAACACAAAATAGTAAAATCCAACAAATAAAACATAGCACTAGCACAGAGATTGGTAGCTTTGATAACTTGATGCTGTAGTTGATGCTTGACCTTAACATTCTTCCTTCTTTAACTCCCGTTCAAACCGAAGATACCATAAATTTGAAGTTTGAAAAGATAAAAGCAGAAATTTTTCTTGGGATTGCATAGACATAGATTAATACCCGAATATCTACTTCTTTTTTTTTAAAAAAAAAGAGAGAGGTAGGTTGTGCGGGCAGAGGTTGACACCAAAAGAGGGAGATCGATAGTGTTCTCCTTGATCTCACACGACCTCCAGAGAGAGCCAGTATCGAGATGCTGTGGTTGTCAGTGACACTACCATTATGGTGGTAAGAGTGCAACAGTGATGCAGGAGGGATAGTGACACCCAAACACCACATAAAGTTACCACTAGTAGTTGGCAAAGATGGGCACCTGAGGCACCACCAGGGGAATGTGCTCCATGCACAATGGCTATGGGGAGGCTTACCTACTCTTGATCTTGAAACAAAAGTGAGATCGGACCACAAGAGAAGAGTTGTGAGACTCCTCTCAACAGACCTCACAAATAGACTATAGTTCATTTGAACTAGTACAGTTGGAGCAAAAAGGTTATGGTGTTCTTCTCGTGCGCAAAGCCGCAATTGTTGAAGTTTATGATAGAGAATGAGAGGAGAGAAAGGGAGTGAAAGTATCAAACTGAATAGCAATTTGGATATAACTCCACTTAATGCAACACAATATTATATATATTGTGTTTTACATTGTAAAATTAACGAGTATATTTTTTTTCTCCATCAAAATATGAATTGGATAAGTTGATTAATGCACTTTTGTACATATTAGTCATTTTTATTTAGTTATACAATATAGATATTTTTTTAAGGATTTTGATTTAGACTATATCTACCTCTATATATTCTCCCGCATACCATATATGTAATATCTTGTGGATAGGAATGCATATCATCTACTTGCATATGCCTTTTAAAGCCTTGAATATCTTTGTCTACATCTTTTTATTGAATAGTATATCCATCAATTTTGAAACTCTTAAAGTTGATTCATTTTTTATTATTTAACATATTCATAATAGCTTTATATTAATAATTTAAAATGATAATATGATTAAATCCTACATCACATAAGTTGTCAACTAATAGTTTATTAGTATTAGGTAATATGAGGATATAATGTAAGTGGGCAAATAAATAATAACTAATTATTTCCAAACAAACTTCTTGAATCTCAAA
>JBBUKS010485060.1:0-16058 GCA_038050645.1 Hedychium gardnerianum
AGCGCCCCCGTCAGTCCGGCTCAGGACCAACACGTAGGAGGTAAATCACGGGGGCTAGTCTAGCCAGCCCGAACAGTGACTAGTGCATAAGGGAGGCAGGAACCTGGCTATTAGCCAGAATTTGACCCCTAGACCTCATTGTGGCAACACCTCATGTACTAGCCAACAGCTCATCCCGTGGGGACAACTTATTGATGCTATGAAAGATAAAAATTACATTCTACTGGATGACCATTTATTGTCAGCTTTGAAATAAGAAGAGCAAACATATTTGCAACACTAGCACAGCGAAAAAAGAATAGTGGAAATGTTACAATATTATCACTTACAATGCTATTTTCTATTAGATTCGCCTGATTTTCTCTTCAGATCCTCAGTCATCCTTTCAACTTTACAATATTGATATTTCATGAACACAAATCAGGATCTCAAGAAATTTCGAGATCATACGACAGATCTTTAATGTGTCACTAGTTATGTATGCATATCTTTGTTCACTTTTTTATCCTTTGATAGGTTTCCTAAAAAAGAAGCACCCAATCAGACCTGATTTTTTTTTTAAACATGTTGTCCTAGTAATTTCACAAATATATTTTGAATATTATGACATTTTATGCAAGTCTTAGATGCTTACGATTCCAGTGAAGTATGCGAGTAACTGCTACAATAATAATAATTACGCAGGTGGGAGGGAACGTCGGCAAGTCGGGCATTCCATCTTAATGTCCATCCATCTCTGTAAGCATCCAGTATGGAAGCAGTGATCACATGGCGTAACCTGTGCGAGTAGAGCTTAACAGTTAAGTCTATGGCAACAGCATTTTGGTTTCAGGGGGAAAAAATGGAACTCTCAATACCATGTAATCATTCAGACGTTGTGGAAGTTCGATACCAGTCATGCAAATCACACAATCGACTGCTTGATTACTGTGGTTCACGAGCTTTCGATAGTAGTTATATTTCTCAGGTAGGATCTGTAAATCACAGGCAGTAAAATAGTTGAACAAACCAACTTATGAAGCCTTGTGCAACTCCAGAAAGAACCATCAACCGAGAAAAAGAACATTCGAACTCTTTTCAGTCGAATTGGATAAAGACATACCTGACGTGGAATAAACCACCGAGATCCAAAATAATTCTGAAGCAGAAGGATCAGTGCTTGCAATGTCATAAACAACAAGAAATATACACACCAACTTCTGTCGATCTGAATTCGCAGAAAGTTGTTCGGGCAACCGAATATGTATAGTGGAATCGCAGTACGAGTGAGCGTCATGCCTATTATGTAATGAGGGTGCAGGGGTTTCCTTGTATCCCGGACGACATTAGTGATTATCTGAGGGATCCAAAACGAGTACATAACAAAAAGAATAGGACGAAAGAAATTGTGCAGCTCATACATGAAGAGAACTCCCCCCAAAAGAATGCCATCTGTAGAACATGAGACTTTGGTTAAGCATGAAAGTAACCAACAAAAAAACTAAATTGAACATGAGACTTTGGTTAAGCTTTGATCGAGTAATTCAAAGTTCTCTTCAAAATCAGATTATCAAAGTCGTCGATTCAGAAACTCACAAAAACGGCTGTAAAGAACAGACAGCTCGTGCCGCATAGTTTCCCAACCTTCTCCACTGTTGATAGGTCTACTTGCCTTCCATATTGCAAGGAGATACCTCATCTCAAAAATCGAGAAAATAACAAACTTGAAGAACGCCGCTGTCGCAAATGCATTAAATAGGGACTCTGTGTGCATAGAAATGCAGAATTAGTTGAGCAGTGGAAGGATTAGTAAGAACAAGAAAAATATTCAAATTAAAATAAATATCTGAGAAAACGTCTGATGCGCGATAAACTCTATGGGCTAAAGAAACAACATAGACATAAGATCATAGTGATAGTTTAGCGATGCCTAACAACATATAATAGCAAGAATTACTAGGATATTTTAAGTCATTAGGAGGATTTTATTTCAAGGAAACAAATTCTGTTAAATTTGAGAAAATCTTAAATTTATCCTTAGTAATATACTACACTCATTTTGGTAAGGTCGCCAGCCAACTCAATAAACAATGGATCGTTTCCTCTCGTATCAATGTGGAACTAGCGGAAGCATTTTGCATATCTCTTTTGGTGCTTCATGTTAAGTCATCTCGGGAGATTGTTCCGCCAAAAGCTTGCAACGTAAGGCGAGGCTACCTCTCCAATTATCTCATGGATCAATCACCATGGAGCATTTGGCATAAGTTACCTTGTGACAGTACAACAGCAACAAATGCACAATGAAGAGCAACATGAAACTGATGCCTAACATGTAATCACTTGAACAACAAGATATACACAAATTGTGCTAAAAGAATCCAGCAAAAAGATAAATTCAAAATGCAAAGCATGAACTTGCTCTAAACTGACAGAAATTACAGAACTTCAAATATTTATGAAACTCACCGACTAAGATTCCTGCTGTCAAATGTAATAAACACATATATGCATCCAATATAGCTTGTTGTCCAATCATTACGATAGAAACCTTCACAGCACCCTGCCAATAGCATTTACACAGTTAGAAAGATCCAACCATTTCTTGGTATTTGTACAAAAGTGCATTTTTTTTCTTTTCTTTTTTTCCTTTCCTTTTTTTGAAGAGGAGCCTTGGCGCAATGGTAAAGTTGTTGTCATCTAACTTGGAGGTCACGAGTTCGAGTCATAGAAACAACCTCTTGCGATGCAAACTAAGAATGTATTGGCGGGAGTTTCGTACACCGAGTCACCCTTTAAGGGCTTAGAAACAACATGTATAAAAAGCTAATGTAAAATAGGTAGACATAGTGTGGATATGTTAAAACATGACCAATATATGTTATAGTTGGGCAAGATGAATCAATTAGAATGGAAAGGAAAGGAAACAAGGACTAGAGGGAGATAAAAAAAATTCTTTTAGTCAATTTAATAAAAAAGATAATTTAATATATTTGAATATTATTATAGATATAGCCTTGCAAAGAGCAAAAAAGTGTGATACCATGTAGCGGACCGCAGATAGTTAGGACAGACAAATGAGAATGCTGATAATTATAAATTTTTGGATGATATACTCACTGATTGGGTATTGCTATGCTCCATTTGTCTGATCAGAAGAAGAACTTGAAGGAAGGAGACCTATTAGATGTCAAGGCATCCCAAAGAAGAAAAGAAAATCAACAAACACATTGTCGATTGATTATAAAGGATACAAAGGTGACCATCAGCGTGTAGTTGACTGCTTTATTGTAGTAAACCTCAATGTTCAATGAGGTAGCATTCAACAAAATGGGGGAAAAGCACTCTCCATCATCTTCAACCTTTGGACTCTCCAAGAAGCCCTCTAAATGGTACTGTTCATTATCTCTACCTACTAAATTAAGAAACAGTAAGCAGAATCAAACAAATGAATATAGTAAAGATGCACAATGTTGACAGAATCAAACAAACTCAGCACATCTTGACATCTAAATCTGTATTTTTGTAATAGGTTATTACTATGCAATATGAAGGTATTTAATGAGTTGAGCATCTATGATTAAGAACTTGACCAGGAAAAGATTGAAGGCCGATAATTCATATGAAAAAATGACCATTTAAAATCAGCATGATGCGCAACCGCAAAATATCATAGGATACATGAACCAATAATTACAATGCTCTGTTTGATGTTGCACATATTTGAAAGGACATTGCGCCATAATTTTTCCTTGATAAAGTCTATGGCACCTATGCATTTTTAGTCATTGTCGCTTCTACTTACTGTTGTCTAAACCATAGTTTGAAATTTTGTTCAATGGCAGTTGGCATGGGTGAAACATTTTGTTTCGCCCAACAACTGGCATGTGGGGCAATCCGAGGATGATGAAACTGATCACAAAGCTTCAATGATGATGTAGCACAGAGCAAAGCTTCACCTAAGGCATGCAAGGCTTCTACGATGTCCTGTAAAGCTTCCTCAAACACGCAAGACTCTTATGAATATGATGACAACAACACAACGGAAAGTTCTGCGTGGCAAGAAGGATAGGATTTGGTACTCCTAATTCTCTTCTTCCTTCCCGATCTTCTTCCTCTTCTCCTTCCCAATTCTTTCATCCTTCTTGTTGGTACCTCTAGCACAGCGAGTCTGCACTGGACATTGTGGATCAGAGACTAAAACCATAGCTTTGCAACGAGCTTTCGATCCTTGGTCTAAACAACTTAATATTTCAAAACTTCAAGAATAACAAAATGCAGTAATCATATACACCTAAGCACATCTTTAAACAATTTTAAGTTTTTATGATCTCAATATTTGAATCATTGACCATTTTTTTTCTAAAAAACAAAAATAATGAATTGGGGATCTGGTCTTAATTTTGTCAAATGGACATTTATGTTAGTAAAACTGATGTATCATATCATCTTTTTACCATCTTCTGCCAAGGCATTCATTTGGTAATAAATCTGACATGAATAGTTTAAATAGCTTCGAAAAGATGATAAAGGCAATTGGTTTTGCAAGCCTTGAGGATTAACTTTAATTCAATAATACCAGTTTAAGTCGAAAATATATACCTTAAACACATGTTTCTATGATCACACATCCTAAAAACGATGAGAAAACATATACTTGCCAAAAGTTAGTAAAAAGAACAATGATAAGTAATTTCACCAACAATGCTAATTACATCAGCATGATATGCTTTTTTCCTCTTATATGGAGGTATAGAAGCAATGAAACAATAAAAGTGAGCTGATGTGATATCAAAGAAACCAGTACCACTTTGTCGAGATGATGTACGTGAAACTTGAGCAGCTATTTCTATGTTACAATGTTTGTCCATGTCATAATTTAGAGCTGAAAAAAGAAGTTAGAATGCAGTGACAAGTTGCAATGGCAGTCAAAATAAAAATAAAAGCAGACCAAGAGGAAGCAGGAAGATACTTACATTTTCTCCTCCATACTTTATCTTGGTGAGATTCTTGAAGCACTTGCGAAGAAAACAAACCAAGCTGTTTGGAAAAACAGACAAAAGAAACATTTTACTGCATTTTCTAAGAAAGGAGCAAGTACATTATAAAATCCTAAAATTAAGAAATTAAAAATAATTTTATTATTTTTAATATATTGCAGGATATAGTTACAAAGGTTCAAAATCTTGAGCTATGCAAGATATTGTGTTAGTATCGTACCGACGTTCTGATGCATGATGGTGGTGATAGATTGGAGGTTGAAGAAGGAAATGAATCATAGGAACAAGGCATTGTGTGTTGAGTAACATAGAGTTTCAATAATTTATCGGAATGATATGTTTCGACCATTTCGCTTGGCACGCCATGATAGTTACATTATTTTTTTAAAAGAAGTGCATATAAACACTGGTATGAAAATCTCTTGAATATTCAAATTCACCATGGCATCAGTAAAGCTCAAAGAAACGTGGTACTAAAAAGAGTATTAGCATAAACAGAAAGCACCACAGCACTATGTACAACTGTCCTCACTTAGAAGTTTTAATAATACACGAGAAAAAGAAACTGTGAACTTTTTGCAATGAATATGAAATAGTTACCAAGTAATATGGATTGGACAAAAAGTAATCCTCTTCTCGAACAGACTTGACATCTGCTCCGCTGTAAAAAAGGTAATCACTTTAGTTTCAAAATAATATCAAGACATAATTAGTAGACAGTAGTTAATCCAGGATTTGGTTACACACAAAGAGCAAAAGCAATATATATATATATATATGTAGAGATGGAAAAGTAGAGAAATTGGATTCTTCACAGCAGATATGTCTATACCCATACATCAAATTAACTATAGGCTGACTATTTGAGTATGTACGTAAGTAGCCAGCATAGAGCAATTTGACGAGTATCCTCCTTCCCTGTGTTTTTGCTGGCAAAAGTATTCTGGTACTAAATTGCTCTAGTACATGGAATGAAGGTAATTGTGTCATTGATACTATGATACTAAGAAGGAAAGGCACCAAAACATCAAGCTAGGTTAATATAGCTTCAAAAACTATATTCCAGTGTGTGGAAGAAGATTCCACAAGACAGACAGTATGCATTTATTATGACATTGACCATCCAATATAAATTGCAATTAGCAGAGCCAAAAGTTCCATGGTGAAGAAGGGCCAAGAAAATAACATGGAAGGTTGAGTTATACTCTTCATTCAAAGTTCACACAACAAAGAAACATACTCATCCTAAAGTCTCAACAATATGCTTATTTAGTCATATTAATTGAAACTAAACACATTAGAGTCAATTCTTTGTCGCCATCATCATCATCAAGTTGTGTTTGCCCCAACTATTTGGGGAGAACCAATCCTTTATACCTTTCAATATCAAAAGAAAGGTGGCTAGTTATCCCTCAAGTTAGCAAGAGTTCGCAGTACATGTAATTTTCAAAATTATCAGACACAAATTTTCAGAGAAACAAATGTGAAGCAATCCAGTGTTCGTATAAGAAATGAAAAACTGATAGCAAATGATAATCTGTGAATTATAAACTTCAGCATCCAAAGGAATTTCTATTAAAAGATGACACTGGAACTTGAACATGGATTGCGGATGCTAGAAACTTCATAAGCCGAGATTATCTAAATATCCAAAGAATCACCGGAACATTAAGAAATTTAGCACAAGAACATCAATATCATTAGTTAAATACTACCACAGCACTATAATACAATATGGGAGAGAAAAGGGGACTTATTGGTAAATTTACCTGCTAGCTACCATTCGAAGTTGTCTAAAGGGCCAAATATATACACCTTCTACTCTCATCTTAGCAAATCCATGATCATATCCATTTTCAAACACATCATAGAAAGTAACTGCCCCCTGCCATTGCCAAAATTAGCAGTGATGAGTTAATGATCCAAGATAGTGAGAGTCTACAATTTCTTGATCGATCCTTTTAGTTGGTTTGGCATGGATTATCATGAAACTAGATTAAGGTGGCCTATCAAAAGCTTTTCCAACTACTGACAAACTAGATTAGGAGCATGCCAATGATTTACTTAAGTATGTGAGGTAACCAGGTTTGTAGTTTATTGAAAAACACCACTGCAGCTCCAGCTAACATAATGCTGGGAGAGCTTGCCAAAGACAATGAAATGAAGTTCTATGCTACTACAGCACAATTATTTAAATAACTATTTTGGCATTGTTCATGCACAAGTTCCAGAAACGTACAACATTAAAAACAGATGTCAATGGCAAATGACATACAAACACTTTTTATGAATCAAAAACTATAAAACAATTAGTCAAGTAAGACATGTTTAGTAAGATATTTAAATAATAAAAATAAAATCAAATCAAACATATGGTATCTAATAATCTAATTTCTGATAAACACTGTCAAAGGAAAGGAAAAAAAAATGGAAATGAAAAATGAATAATTTTGTAAGCCTTAGGGAAAGAACAATTTATGATGATAAATAATAACCAACGCACAAGAAGACAAGATTTAAAACAATTAATAGATGTATTTTTACCTGAACGTAGTGTACACCACTTATCTTTGTGGGCGTACTCACCAACTCTAAAACTGATACACCATCAGATTTCCCAAAATCAAAAAGCCTAGAGGAGACATTGGTGGTCTCTACAAAATTCCATCTTCCTGTATAGCACTATAAGAATAATCAAGATTCATGAGGAGAAAAAGAATAGCTGAAACTAAAAGGATAGCATGCCTTAGAGTAGCAAACCAATTATACAAGTAGGAAATTCTCAACTTGAGAATATTCTAAACTGCAACACTGATCTACATTCACATTAATCAAGGATGCAAAAAAATAAGGAAACCTCAAAAAAATACAAGATTAACATTTCTATTATCTCCACGCCTATAGAATATTTTTCTCTATTGAGCAATTCAAAACAAATAAATACAAAGTGGCTCAAAGGAAAATAAGACATTTTTAGTGAAAATTCAGCTTAAATTGATTTAATTCAATTCTACCAAGACAAAACTGGATGTTAATGATTATAAATTCGAGAAAAATAAACAAGTTTTAAATTTAGTATGAGAGAGGAATGTGACCACAGCGAATTTTAATTATATCATTAGGCTCGAGTTGGAAAATGTAACAGTAAGATGAATGTCAATGAAGCAACTACAAGAAACAATATTCAACCAAAGGCAGAAAGTTATATCTTCATTTTAACTGGCATGATATCATTCACAGTATGTCTTGGAAAACAAGAGTGGAATACAAACCTCTGTATGTTCCAGTAATATTCCATGATGAATAAGGATTGGCATCACTCTCACGTCTTCTCAGGAAAAGCCTCTGCAAGAAGGTAAATATGGCCATAAACAAATTAGAAAAATGATAATTTGTTTCTATCATATAACCGAAAGCACAAAAATAAGCGCACAAGATGACTATAGAATAATACATACAAAAGTGTGTAAAGTTCATAACTCCATATCATGTTAAAAGGATGTTGTGCAGTTCATGAATAGAAGTATTATGAAAACCAAGGGCTTCAAGCTAATATATACCCATTCAAGAACTAAGCATACTCTCACTACCTGGTTTCTTACTTCAAGTCTGCAATAGATACAGTTTAAGAAAGATGCTTTCTTAGTAACCCAAGTTCTTCGAGATCCTTCTTGGTGCAGTCAAAAATTGGAAAGTAGATAGTTGTTTGGATGGATGCATGCAATTTCTATGTTAAGAATTAAGGCCAAGGCTGAATATTCTCATGTGGCTCTACAGAAGCTACTGCTTACAGGTCACAAAAAGTAATTACAATAGTTATACAAGCTTGATAAGTACAACTAGGTATTTCAGTATTAAAGAATATCTCTAGTAAGTACACTGATGACTGATGTGCGCATGACCTAACCAATGAAAATATCTAACCTGAAGTCTGATAAATTTGATCATATCCCTTCTCACTTCTGATCCTCATTCATGGTGGGTCCACATGAAGTTACTTGTCATTGCATTATGCAATGGACTAACATGCCTTATTATTTTCTTCTATATAACAAACTCAAATAGCTTATTGAATAATATGTTGGTTGAGCTTATACAAGGTTGGGAGAGGAATAACTAATCTAAGGCTACTAATTATCTGTCTTGGGTATATCTAGAGAGCAATAGCAGAAAAGACCAAGAGAGAGAAAAAACTCAAGACACAAAAATAGCAATATTTTTGGGAAATCATGTTGCTTCTTTTGTCCCATAGATGATACGTAATGTAGCATAAATGTATGAAATATCCCTAGCTGGTTAAAAGAGATTACCGAACCAACTAAGTGGGTATTTAGGAGAATTCTAAAGCATTTCAAGCATAGAGCTAGCAAAATCTCAATCGCCACTTTAGGACAATACTGATTTAACAAGTGGATAATTGCTTAAAATAGGAAACTGTTCAATATGATCTTGTTCAAGTCACAAAATAGCAAGCAGATAAAGCCTTATGAAAGGTCCTATAGTTAGTAGGTTTGCCAGGATGAATTTTATTTTAGATAGAAAATTTTGAGCGTATTAGGCGATAAGTATCTTACTAAGGATACATAATACTAGTTACGTACATGTCTGTAACCACATTTAGATATTTTTGAAGTTATTGTTTGGCTATGATATTGTGGACTAAGAAGAAGAGATTTCATTGCAAGTCCTTAAAATAAGATGCTAACAGGCCTTGCCACCAAGTTTATAACTTGTATACTTTGCTTTCTACAGTAAGCAGTACGTACCTATTCAATCAACTAATTTTTCCACCCTCCTTGTAGCGCCTTGCTCTTCCTCAATTACATAATGTCCTAGTACGAGAGCCAGATTCATAACACAATTGACCATAAAAAACTAAGTGATGAATACAAGTCACCTGTTTACTTTGGGGAACAAAATTGTAAAATATGACTAATCTTATATATTTTAATACAGGCAACTTACAAGTGATGCAAGTCAAAATTCTTGGTGTACCAAATTGTTGACTATTTCAATACTACATCCCAAAGGATTAATGAAGGTTTAGCGGGTAGAGAATAAATAATAAGTAAAGTAGCATATAACAAATATATGAGTTGTTGCTATTTGGTAACCAAATATGATATAAGGAATCAAATGCTATGGAAACCAAAAAACTAGATGGAAACCGAATTGGAATGTCAAATCATCTATTACTGATTCCACTTTGTTAACACTTCAAATTACCATCAGAAAGGATAAATCTTTAATAGTAGAGCAGAACAAGCAAGTTAAAATAATGAAAATAGGGATGTGCGACCAACATCTAATAACATATCAAAGCATGAAAAAAAAGAGACAAAGGATACAATAAACAGTTTAAATTAACTGTATCAGATGCCATGGAAAACAAAAAGTTTATATAGGGAAGATTAGAATTTCAAATCAAGAAATTTCATACATAACTGAAACATAAAAGCATAATGAAATTGTTTAATTGTTTAATGCAAGATTGAGCCGTCTCATGATCACTTAATGTGGACGACATAACTTATAATTAGAATTGCTCACTTATTCCAATTATTCACACCCTAAATGCTTGATGAAGTTATCCAAACCCTATATTGACTGAAATTTCTATCTAACTCTTGTATGATAATGTCTTAACAGGTCTTACCCTGCATCTGATTAGTGTAGCAAAAAAACCAGAAACTCAATGATTTTTTAAGCTCCCGGATTGAATGTAACTCCAAAAATTAGCCCAAAAAATTTACAACCCACCGCCATAGCAATATCAAGGCGCTACAATGCATTTACTGTTTAATCATCCAGGATAATTGAGAATCTCAATACTCAATAGCCTAAAAAATGGCCTTTTACATTTGGAACTACATACTCAAGAGAAAGGAAACCTATTAAAAAAGATATGAACCTCATCACCCCAAGGACCAGCAGAATCCATCCCCCTAAGAGGCCTCAACGCCGCCAAAGGCCGAACCAGACCCAGAAGCACCATTGCCACAGCCCCCGCAGCCGCCGCCACATCCCCAAAAAACAATTTTTCTCTCCTCCGCCCTGCCATTCCCTCCAAGTGCAACCCCTCAGCGCAGGAGAAAGCTATTCTGAGAGTAAATCTTGCAGGTTACGCCCCAAAACCTGCGAATTAAATCAGTAAGAAAAGAAAAAGGGGGCAGTTTGCTTCAGACGGAGTCAACTACGCACCAACCCCGAGGAGTAAGAGGAGGAGAAGAGGAAGGGGAGGGGGGGAAAGGGAGGCCGCAACGAACTGACGCAGAAAGTCCAACAATAACTCCGCCCATGTCTGGGCAACCATCGCGTCAAATTTTAAACGAGGAGCGATTAGAATAAGGCGCGGCCGCCAGCAGACGGCGAGTCGCCGTCGGGGACGACCTCCACTGGAGTCTTCGGGGGCGGTGAAAGGTATCCCGATCGAGTGTTGCGTTCACTAACCGATACGAAACGGTATCTCTCATCTCAGCCGTTGGTTGGTTGCTAATGACCAGGGGCGAAACGTGTGTCGAGATTTGAGTGGAATTGGAGATTTAATTTGCTGCGGTCATGTGGCGTGGTTCTGCCGGTTGGGTAAAGTTGGTAGTAACGTGCGATGCGAGGTATAGTCTGGACTTGGCTGTCACGTTGACGTAATATGATTTATTATGGTAAATTATATATAATTAATAATTTCTCATAAGTTTTTTTTATCTTATCACACTAGTTTTATTATTATTTTTATTTTAGTATTCTTAAATTGTAATATTCAATTTTATTTAAAAAATATCATTGACCCAGCAATCCGTTATCTAATATAAAAAAAAATTCATCAGATCACGTTGAATCTAAAAGATCATTCAATCTCATAAATTTTTGTTATCAATTATCAAAATAAATTAAAAAATATTAATAAATATTCATCCAAATAATTAACCGTCTTAAATCAATTTTTCATTAAAATTTCTTTTTTTATAATAAATAAATAGAGATATTTTTCTTTAAATATTTATGTTCTTTATTTTTATATCTTCATTCAAATATTTTAAATTTTATAATCAAATATTTATAAATCTCACCAATTAAATATCACATTCTCAAATATATCTAATGTCACAATTAAATATCTCATCAATTAAATATTTATAATTTTATAATCATTTTATTAATTTACATCTAATTTTACATTTAAATAAAATTAATTATATTTTCCAATTCTTTAATTTAATATATTTCATCTATTATTTAAATATATAAATATTATTTATTTATTGTTTAATATAATATGTCATTTTTTTAATATAATATGACAATTTTTTAATATAATTATTTTAATATTAATATTTTATTAAAACAAAAGCAATATAATATAAGACATACAAATTTTAAAAAAATTATAACATTCGAATATAAATATTTCACAAATTTAAAATTAAAATACAATAAAATCATATTAAATTAATAAAATATATAATGATAAATTATAGAAATTACAAACCATAATTAATAAAATAAATATGAAGTTCATAAAATAAATAAATTCATTACATGTTCAATCTTTTCTTTAGCTGCTCACATATCGCTAGATAGTTCTGAAGTTGTTCATCTATCATATCTTGTATGTCGATTACAAGGAGTTGATATGTTTGGATGAGTTGATCCACTTTCTTACTGTTATTATACTCCTCTAAATGTACTACTTACTATTGTACAACTTGATTTAATTTATCAATTATGCTTACTATTTCTTTGTCTTTCCTCTTTACTGCATTCTATCCCATTGGACGAGATTGGGCTTTTCTATCATCCATATCAACAGTTGTGTTAGGATTAGAAGAGTCGGTATGCGCATTTGATGATTCTGATATCCTTGTTTTCTTTGTAGCCCATCGCCTTGAGGATTGAGGAACGTACATAGGACTATATTTCACAATCCTCCACACATGTTCATATTGGAAAGTAGATTTAAAAGTACTCTTGTATTCTTCATGAGTCTGCACCATCAAATCCTCGTTGCTCCATCCGTTTGGTTGATCATTGTATCATTTATTGTAGATTCCATTATCTATTCACGATCTTTTTCACCGAAACCTAATATGATTTTGCATTATCCATAGTTCATTTTTTAGCTCCCTTATCTTGATTGGTATTGTAGTTTGTCACTACCTGTTTCCAAAAAGACTCACTCTTCCGAGCATTACCAACTACTAAATCTTCTCTCATGATTGTGTAGGCCGCTCCAAGGAGCTTGTCATTTGCTACTGTCCACACTGTTCGCTTGCTATGATTTCCATTCAATTCGTTGCCCGTATCTACTGCTTGATCAAGAATAATATTGTCAAGCTCTATTTCAAATGAAAATAACGAAAATTATGAATCGGGGGCTGCATGAGGTGTTTCTGTACCTTTATCACTATCACTTGCATCAACACTAGCTCTTCTCGATTCATGTGATTGAATCCTCGGTAATTGAAGTGGATTAATTCCATGAGATGGAGTTTGCATGAAATATTAACTACTCTGTCAATATTCCAGGGGACATGTATAAAACGAAGCTCGAGGGTCGTCACTCAAAGAATTTGGATAACTTTAAAAATTATGATAATATGATGGTGGGTATGAAAAATGTTGAAATTAGGTGGGTGTTGAGTAGGAAACGGAAATTGAGGATGGGAGAGATTAGGACGAACTCGAGAATTTTCTTCACCGAAATTTTTATCGATATTGGGAGAGTTGAACAAATTCATAAAATAATGATCGAAATTTTTATCCATTTCTCACTAAATTTTTGGTATATAGTGGTTTTTTTGTGATGAAAGTTGGATGAAAATAAATGATGTATATATAGGGGGGAAAATGAACATTGTCCGATGTTTTAAAAATTGAACATCGGCAATGTTCACAATCAAATTAATCCAAATGTTCATTATTTTTTTTAAATAACAAAAAAAGTAAATAGTCGTTGCCCACCTTTTGGTGGGCCTTGCTTCATGCCACCCACGCACCCAATTCATGTCGCCGTAAATCATAAAAAAATTATTATTTTTTATTAAAATGACACCGCATTCTATGGACCCGTACGAGCTAGAGAGAGTAAATAGCTTCGATCACTTTTCTTGATTTTGTCGTGCTCATCGTAGAATGCATAGCAGTAACCTTGCTTCAAACTCGACTCTGTTGGTACAGTTTACACTAATAGTCTAACCCTAGGTTATGACAACAGGTTAAAGTTAGATTGTTATTATTTAATAAGTTGAGCTAAGTGTGTCGGGTTAACTGACTTGATGGATCTAGAGGGCCAGACATCAGGCTGAAGTCCAAATGTGTGATTCTGGCAGGAAGTCCAGCTAGGTCAAAAAGGACCAAACAGTTGGCGGGAAGTCCAGTCAGGTCAGGGAGGATCAGACGATTGACTGAAGTCCAGATGTGCGATTCTGACAGGAAGACCTGGTGGGTCAGAGATTAGACGTCGAGGAAGTTACTCGGCAAATGATAAGTAAGGTAAGAAACTGGAGGAGTAAAGTAAGGTAAGAAACTGAGGACGGGTCCCCAGTAGGGACTTAGGTGCTGGTCCAACTTAGGTCCAAAGTGGAACCTTAAGTTGAGACCATGATTAAATCCTGGTCGTGATAAGAAATGATTTAATTCATACTTACATGTATTATTTATGCTAACTCCTTTGCTGTAGGTATTCTTGTACTAACATATTTTGCAGGAGTTAAAACCTCGATGGGATGGAAGTACTTCAACACAGAGGCGCTAGAGGCGCCTCAGATGGCTGGAGGTGCCTTAAACGGCTGGGGGCGCCTCGGACTGTTGGATAAGCGTTGTTGACGTGCAGAACCACTAGGGCGCTTGGATAAGCAGTGACTATCTCCATCCGACAAACCTCAATGGAGGCGCTCCGGAGCATTGGAGGCGCTCCATTGGACTTTTCCCTTGCCAACTTTCCATTGGACTTCCCACTTCAAGTATCGGGTCAATCTTAACCTACTTGACTTCTTACAAACATATTATTCAAACATCGAAATCCAAGCTCATGCTAACTTAAGCTTGGTCAACCTGGTCAACCTTGACCCGAGATCGATTGTACCAACATACCCCTATTGGATCGTAGAAAATGAGAGAAGGGAGGGGGGTGGATCTCATTTGTTTGAAATCTTTTCTTTTCATCTTGTAAAACTGAATCAAAGTAAAAAGCAACGGAATAAAGGTGAAGATAAAGATGCAGTTAGTTTTACTTGGTTCGTAGTCCAGCGACTACTACTCCAAGGCCAACGATCCTTGACCGCTTTCGATGGGCAATCACTATAGCTCTTTTCTCCGAATTCTTTCAGAGAGTAAACTCGCACAAATAATGAGGAGGATAGTAACAATCCTACTATCTCCTTATAGAAGGGATGCAAACAATAATAAAAGTACTGACAATAATGATGAAAGATGAAGCGTAAATTGTCGAAGAGCCTTCCGATGTTGTAGTAACAGAAGCTTGCATGAGCAGTGAACGAGCACAATAAGAGATCGAATGAATGAATCAATTTCTCGGCTCGGACCCCGAGGTCTTTTTATAGGATTAGAAACTCAATTCGTCGACTGAACCTTTTGGTCGACTGATCCTTTTATCCATCGACTAAATTTTGTGTCTGTCCTTCTTTGCTCTGATTCGATCCGTCCGATCTCGTATATCATGTTGTTCGATCGACTGATAAAACTTATTCATCAATGGAACCTTGAGTATACCTTTTCTGCGTGATTCGATCTAATCAATTGTCATTACCTGTTATGATTCGGTCAACTGATCCCACTGATCCGTCCACTGATCACATTGTATAACATTTTTGTTGAACTTCGATATGATCTTTGCCACGCTGGCTAGATCGGTCGACTGATCCCACCTATTCGTCGACTGAAAAATACTGTGCATCATATGTTGGATCATGTTGGCCCGGCTAGAGAGAGTGAATAGCCTACAAATAAAATTAAAACTTTCACTTTACTTGGTTATAACCGGAGTGGTTGTTAATCCAAGGCAAGTAAACGTTTCACTAAAATGACTCCTTTAGGCGAAGTAGCCTCTTACAACATTGACGTATA